>JARFIW010000039.1:0-119988 GCA_036346225.1 Platerodrilus igneus | reverse complement strand
CGAAAATTTCTATTTTTCCAAGTTCTTATATATTTTAGTGAGATTTATTTGTAGAATTTGTTTCAATGACCTCTCGTGACCTCATCACGTCTATATGTATATGTATATATATATATTGTAATGTCAGGGGGAGGTACAAGGCTTCTAAGGGTAGATTTGTGTTAAAAGGGGTGTATGCCAAATAAAATGATTCATATATCAGATCCAGTAATTCAAAAACTATATTTTGCCGTACTTTACATATGCTAAAGTATTTACCATGTTAGTTTGAAATGTATGTGCAAAAAGGTAAACTAAATGACTTGATGCCGTTGATAAAATGCACAGTGCTCAAGGTTTTATACTAAGTTGAAATGTAATAGGCCATTGAAAGTACATTTGCCGTCTGAAAACCGGATGCGTCTACGGATGTCTACTATCAACCAAGCATCCAGGTCATATGTGAATTATTTTGGCTTTTTATTTAAATAGAATCAACTTTTGGACGAATTTGTAAATTCAAAATTATAAGTTAATAGCAGTATCAAATATAATTGGAGAATTGTAAAGTGTTTAGGACCAATGATAGAATTTAGGAATGTCTATAAAGACGATAGTGAAGGTATTTGTGACACCAAAAAAAAAGGACAAATTGTTATTGGATATTTTTATGTATTTAAAATGTAATTAAGTAAGCTAGTTTTGTTGTGCTTATTGCCTAGGAGAGTAAACAAGAAGATTCTTTTTCGATGAAATTTTGTATAAAGACGTGTTTTTGCAAACCTGCGTTAAAGTTGTTATATATTTTGAAAAAATAAATGTGTTTGAATTTAAATAGTCTGATTTATTGAAGTGGAGGTACAAGAAGCATCGGTGGTTAAATAAGCATCAGCGACGTTAAAAGAAGTGTATAGAGTGGTTATAGTGCGACGGAAAAGCAACGAATATTTAATTAGATTTGAAACGAGATTGGAATTGATTTGGATAGAGATTTGAAGGCAGTAGGACATCGAGTGGGACATCGAATTTATAGCAGGGCATTGAGTGATTTGGAACAGGACGGCAATTAGATTTGGATTGATTACGAAAAGGCGGACGGATTAATTGGAGCACGAAGAGGGAAAATAGGAGAGCAGCAATTGCAGGGGAAGATTCAACGAAAAAAAGGAACACGGAAGGATTAGCGCAGGGGAAGTAATTACAACGGTTTGTCAAAATTCTAAAATTCGGGTTATTCATTTCAGATTTGGGGTCATCAAAATTGTACTAAGACACCTGGAGGCGATACGAAAGTTGAATAGTGATTGTGAGTCCATGTAAAGACGCATACGGCGACTAAGATCGTGAGCCAGCAGCATTTAAAAAGGGCATCAGCGAAGTATAATTCAGGTGAGTACCGTGCAATATCATAAAACGTCAAAAAAGTCAGAAATTGTGTACATTAATTAATTTGGCACAAAGCTACGTTTATCAGTAAAATTTGGCATATACAGTAGTAAATTCATATAAAAGTAGTAAAACAAAAGAGTGTGCAGTTTGGTTGGGCAGTGCACATCTACTTACGACTGAACCCACGGTAAGTAGATGAACACCCTGAGATAAAGAGTTCATATAGTCGAGGCATAACAATAGTAAACATTTTAATTAGATAACCAACCAAACGTTGCTAAAGCACATTATATAGAAGTCATTCATTGAATAATTAAAATAGGCGCGACGACAAAAGTAGTGTATAAATAATTTTATATTTAAATAAATATAATAAAAGTTAAAAGGGGGGGGAGACAGTAGATATATATATATATATATATATATATATATATATATATATATATGCTCTTGTATCGAATTTGCCTCCATACAGAAAACAGACGCCCACAGCTCCACCCTTAAGAATAAGTTTAATATACTCATTTTTTGGCTTGAGGCATATTTTAACTTAAGGAAACAGTATTTTTGCAGAGGGGTAATGTTTTTTTATTTCTGACACATACACAGGTTTGTTATGTGGCGCGTTCGCATAGACTTCCGAACATAATGCGTACATTTTCACCTCCTTATGTATAAGTTAACGCTATCTAGCGTTCGTATCCGCCTCCACCAACGTTGCCGCCGTTTTATCTCGCCAATGAAGGGTTCGAAGATGTATTTAAATGAAACTCTCACTTAACGTTTTATTGTTGTGCAGTGAGGTGAAATTATGCCTAAGTATACTCACAAGGTAGAGAATAGTTCGCGTCTGTCAAGAGGCAGGATGCTTGTTCATCTTGTTGAAAGCGGTAAGTATCCATTTATACTAATAATTGATTTTAAAATTAATGTGCCCCAATATTGAGTCAGGTATTATCACAGTTAGTAGGTGCTAATTTTATTTGTTCTATAATAATATCATCTGCATATCGAGCACGTTGCATTTCATACTAGGAATTCCTGTTCAGCTACGTTGCTAAAACGTGCTGAATAGGATTTAACATTCGAATGTTTAATAATTAGGTCTGACATAAGCGGTACGTTTTAAACTATAACGCGAAGTGTGAATGCAATCGAATAACTAATTATTGGGTTATACTTAACAACTTCTTATCTTAAAACTTTCATGTTTGGTTAATTGTCTAAAATAGTAATTGTCTCTGTAATAGTATAATGTTTTTAGATGTATGCAAATATTACAGAGTGTTCATATAGGAAACTTATCCATGATAAGGTAATTAATCGTTTCTCCACAAATATTCAGTTGCATTTTGAAGAGCAATTGTTATCATTCGGATAGCACAAAATTATAAAATTGGTATTTGTGTTATTGGTGTTTCAATACAATTGAAGTAAGTTTAAAGGTACGGTTCCATACAGTTTCTTTTGTACGCTGCCCTTTAAAAAACTGCGATTAATTAATGAATACATGTTTAAACACCCCCGCTGCTAGAAAAGTAGCGTTACAAACTGATTGCTTTCAATATTTTTATGTTGCGCGCACTACGATTAGTAGCTACGTGTAAACAACAAATTCTAGGAGTTGCGACGCTGAAAAATAAATATATTTTGTTGAAATTTTCGCTGAGGCTGCGAGTGCAGTATCTATTTATTGTGCTTGTCAAATAGAAGTGTGTATAATAATTATACAGTGAATCAATCCTAAAGTGTACAACAAAAAAGTTTTTGAAAAAGTTGTTTAGAGCTAAAAGCAATTGCCAGATTCAATATTAAAAAATACGTAATAACTGCATTGTGCTATATATCACGCGATATTCCCAAACAATTAAATAATAAATGAATGTATTGGACCTGTACTCTTTGTTAGATCTACTATTTTACTAAAATTCTATTTTTTTTCTTCTGCGCCGGTGTTTGTATTTTTGCCCCAGAAGCAATACTAATAAACAAACTGTAGCTTCTACCGCTTCGTTTTCATTATCCATATCGGTGTATAACTATAAAATTAATCCAACCTCTTAAGAATTGCACCTAACATACATATACAATAACGAAATGGAAAAGTAGTTTGAAGCAGCTGAGGGTTATTTGATGCAAAAGTAGCGTGTTACGTGTAAACCATCTTGAAATCTTTAATATAAGTTGCAGTTGCGATGAGTGGCTGCAGTACAAAAAACTGCATGCAGCACCTAACTTACTGCGTATATGTAATAGCCCAGTAAAATGACTCGAAATTTGTCGATTTGGAGGAAATAATACTGACTGGGCTCAAACTTTCTAAACAGGCTTGTTTTAGGGTACTATTTAACATATTAAAAGTCCCTACGTGTAGACCCTACCTTGCGGAGAGGGGAGGGTCCAAAAGGTCCAAAAAATTAGTTTTTCGCAAATAACTCGGAAAATATATACTATACAGAAATTTATGTAGATATCAAAATTATAGCTTACAAAATCCCGCACAATTTCGTTTTTATTCAAGTCTGTACAACCAAATGGAGCAGAGATATAATTTTTTTAAACACCAGTAGTTTTGCGACGCAACGAAATCGCGTATGCGCGTCGCGCGTTTTTCGCTAATATTTCGAAAATGGACTCACGAATCGAGAAATGTTTTAAATAAAAGTTGTAGAGAAATCTAATTACGAACAATTTCGTTTTTTATTCATTTCTGTACGATCCAAATTCGCCGAGTTATTAATTAAAAGACAATTTTTTTGTTGATAGTGGATGTTTTACATGTTAAAATCAGCATTAATTCTTAAAATATAGGTCGTACATATATAGTCTAAAATGAACTTTCGAATTGAAAAATGTTCGAAATAAAAGTTTTATAGAATGTAATTACGAAATTAGTTGTTAGTCTTCTTCTTCTTCATTTGCACTATTTGAATAGTTTTCATCCCTTCGGACCCTTCTCAATTTTTAGTACCTACGTACAGTACTGTCGATTCTAAAAATATTGACTTAGTACTAAACGATTCAGAAAGACCTCAAGAATAACTTCTGACACTTCCATAAGTACAGAAAAATGGTTAAGGACACGTCTTTTCATCATTTCATGCGACTCATAGTGATGATCTGCTACATACGTAAACTTACTTGTCTTTTAAAACGCCAGTTTCCCATCACCATGCCTTCAAAATTACATGCTACAAATTTTATCAGCCTTAATTTTGGTCTCTTGAAGTTTTTTTCGTAAAGTTAAAAATGAAGTTATTTACAAAAAAACGAATGCTATTGCAATTTTTCCATAATTTATCAAAAATACAGTAACATTCATAAACTTTTTTTTTAAATAAAACATACTTTGCGAAAGACTTATACTACTCCAGCACGTTCATATATATATGGAGTAATGAAAACAAGATAAAATAAATCTTTGAAAAATTATTATCCACATATTTTTGGACTAAAATGTTAATTTAACAAAATTTGATTTTTTTTTAAAATATTTAAACGAATGTAACTCGTCATCGTTTCAATGAAAAAAGCTCTACGACGTCTAATTTTAAACATAATTAAAATATTTTCAAGAAAAATACATAACATTACCGCCTTCAACCAATCAGAAAAAGGTATTTTCGAAAATGCACTCAAAAAAGACATTTTTTGCTCTTAACTTCAAGCTATCTTTACCATAATGGATTCAAGCATACATCAACATGTTCAAAATTTTATTCTCTTCTACTTTCATCATAGATATTATATGTGTACGATCTATACTTTCAGAGTTAATATTGATTTTACATGCAAAACATCCACTATCAACATAAAAAAATTGTCTCTTAATTAATAAGTCGGCGAATTTTGGGCGTACAGAAATGAATAAAAACGAAATTGTTCGTAATTAAGAATCTCTACAACTTTTATTTAAAACATTTTTCGATTCGAGAGTCCATTTTCGAAATATTAGTGAAAATGCGCGACACGCGTACGTGTTTTCGTTGCGTCCCAAAACTACCGATGATTAAAAAAATTATATCTCTGCTCCATTTGGTTGTACAGACTTGAATAAAAACGAAATTGTGCGGAATTTTGAACTTACAATTTTGATTTTAACATACATTTCTGTAAAGTTGATATTTTCCGAATTATTTGCGAAAAACTGATTTTTTTTTAACTTTTGGACCCTCTCTCACTCACACTCTCACATTTAATATGTTAAATAGTACTCTAAAACAAGCCTGTTTACAAAGTTTCAACTCAGTCAGTATTATTTCCTCCAAATTTTGTCATGTTACTGGGTTATAAATGTTGTTACGGTATTCCGTGCGGACAAGAAGGAAAAATAAAGTAAGCTACGAAAATAGTCTGCACTGACTACCGCACCAAAAAAAGAATCCAAAGAATGCCGTGCTAGCTAACAAGTCGCAGTGTGTGGTGTGTTACAACGACAGAAAAGAAAACCTCGGAAAGAAAATTTATTTAAAACACCTTCAATCAAAACATGCTATAAAAGAGAAAACCAATCCGCGAAGAAAACGACATTTATCCAAAACATATCCCGGAGGATTTACACAGTACAAAAATCGACGCAAAAATAATTAATACATTCCTGATTTACCTCACAATAATTTTTACCCTCAAATCTAATATATACATAAAACAAAATTAATAAAAAGATTATATATAGTGAATTGTTTTTAGTCACTTGTTTAACCCAATTTTTAAATACTTTATATTCACATAGAACAACAATTAAAAAATATACGTCTATATATTTACTTGGTGCCCACAAGTACTACTAATGTAATAGTAGTAAATAACAGCAATACAGAAAAACCATTTACTGGTCGAAATACATTTCTCAGTAGTGGTGTAGAGTTTGCTAATAACGTCACACCTAAAGAAAATTTTATATAAGAAATCTTATGGTTAGTCAACGCTAATCTTATTTTATCATTAATTTTCAAACAATAAAAACTGCTATCAGTAGCATATTCATAACCTTAAACCTAAGCAACTAAAATATACCAGCTGTTTCTACACATATTTGTTTGTCTGAATAAACACATTTTAACTAAACTATACTTTATAATTATAACTTGATAATGCAAAATTTTTTACACGATAAAACCCGATGTAAATAACAAATTTTGCATAATTTGATTGCATGGCCCTAAATTAATTTTTATCCCAAAATTTTTAAGTATTTTTGTTATGTAAATTCTAAACGTAAAGTAAATAAAGACATAGCCAACTACGTGGTCTAACTCAGAGAAATCAAAATATCAATACACAGGAAGGAAATATATACATACACTGGTGGGATGATGTCCTCAAGCAGTGCAATTCCGACGTCTTGTTTTCGTCTCTGGAGATTTTATAACACTGGAATCATTATCAAAAGCATTCAGCAAAACAATCAATGCCGCCTTCTACCATATGGTTGCCCAGCTTTTATCTTATCTTTCAAAACCATGATTGACGATGTGTACAAGAACAGATTTAAAACCATTAATTAAAAACAAACAGTATGTGATGATTATATTATTGGATAATTTGCGTGCAGCGAAATTCATGTCCGCTCACAATCGCGTTAATTATATTTAATCCGGAATTAGAATACGCAAAAATAATTGCTTATAAATATTTTAGAAGTTCAAGACGTCTTTTCTCAGATTCTTCAATAATTGCCATTGTTCCAATATGTTCCACCAAAATAGTAAAAATGTACGTTGAGTAGTAATCATCTTTGGTCCACTGCACCATAAAAATGCAAACCTACTGCTGGCTCTTTAAATTCGTATACCTAAAATAGCATTCAGACGACAATAACTCGAATCGTAACATTAGAAAAACGCAGAACAAACTGCCACACTACATCATATAACAACTCATTTTATAATGGAAAGCAATTTTTTTCGTTTAAGCAAGGAAAGTAGGTACAATCATAATAGTAATCTATTCAACTCGTACTGCCTTCAAACACTTCTATTTGTAACTAAATCATCACACGAATAGTGTTTTCCTCAAAACATCCACCTAGTTATAAGATAACCAGAAAACTAATTGCATAGAATGCGTTTTCGGAAATTCCTTCGGTAAACTCCTATAACCAAACTTATTATTCCACTCTAACAAGCAAAACTACTATCGATAATAGAAAAATCCGATTATCGTCTACTAAGCAGAACCGGTCGCAGCGCTCCAAACAACACACTAAATTACAAATTTAAAGACGCGTAGGGGAAGGCGCCTAACTTTTCTCATAAAATTATAGAAATTTAACATATCAGTTAATAATGCCGTGTAAAGATAAGCGAAGCGAAAATTTTAATGGATCGAAAATTGTGATCATAAACAACCATGCAGGAAAAACGAGCATATCTCATGTAATATTTCCGTAAACGAATGTTACTAATAATCGAATACTACATTAAAACACTAAGCCAAAATAAAATAGACTAAAGCATTTTTAAATTACAACTAAATATTTTAATAAAATCCTACAGGGTTATGAACAAGTTATCTTTTAGAATTGAGAAGACGGTTGAAATTGTTACTGAATACTCAAATGACCATGAAAAGAGAATATAAATTTTAAAATTTCATCACGAAAAACTAAAATATTCGAGTACAGGAACTGCACGTAACAACGCGACATGCAGGTTTTGCGGCGGTGTACATAAAAACTGCACTACAAAAGTAGTTGTGGAATCGTACCTTAAGGTGAACTACATTATGTGAGTAAAGTACAATTGAAATAATTGTAAAGACGACATTTTTTAGTGCAAGAATAGTAAAGCGTACAACAATAATTTATTTTGAGATTGTAATAAAGAAATCACATTATGCAGTAATATTCTTGACTTAAAAGTAGCTTCTTATCCCCATTTCATAGTCTTTGGATGTTAACAATATTCTTAATTGATTTGCGATTTTAGAAGATTGACAAACGTTTATTATGTTCGCTATACGAAATTTCTTTTAGTTTCTGTATAAGTAGATCTGAATTCCTTGCAGTTTGTAGATGTTGTACGTATTTCAAAAGAATTATAATATTGTACAAATAAAGCATCTACAATAGTAATCATTGTTCTTTGACCATTCACTTCAAATTTTTTCATGCTATGTGCATCTGTGGTTATGAATTATATTCATTTCGGGCAAGTTAATACGAAAATTATTAGATATGTTGAGGTAGAGTTTCTATACAAATAACTGGCCATTGTTATAATTAAGTTATGACGGAAATGGCATCATCCTGTTTGGTTTTCATATAGTTATTTATTTGTTAATTTTTTTAGTTTCATTGTAATTTTATTTTTTTACCAAGGTACTGTGATCTTACCGAATACAATTTGTATTACAACAAACCCTTATGACAAAATTGTTTACCAAAAGCACTCTATATCAGAATGAGGCATTGTAATCTGTTAAGATGCATTTGTTGGCAAATTTTAATAACTGATTTTATTTAGGTTGTATACAATCGGAAAAGGCAGAGGATAAATTAGAAGAAAATGCAAAAACGATCAGCTTAATAGCAGTAAAAAATCAACGAACCATGGTAAATAAGATTCATGCGCAAACTACACACATTCGCCTTAATTGCAACACATGCTGTAATGATACAATGATTAGTAAAATATTATATAATAGTATATCCTACAACGAACTTATAATGATCGTCATTATTCAGGGAAATGAAGTTCACTTTACGAGCCGCAGAGCGGCATTCGATTGAACAATGGCTATATTATGCGCGAGTAGAAAACTATATACTATCTCTACGACCATACGACTTGTGCAAGAAACTATACTTGTCTTAGTTATTTACATCAACTTTTAATTGCTCAATATTATATTTTATTGATTATAGACGATACAAATTGTGAAACTTCAAATTTGTTAGGCGGTTGCTCTGCTACGCGTAACCTACAAGGCTGTACGATTTGTTGAAGTACGCGTGTATTCTGAAAATCAAACGATTTGATTGGCAACAGACCGTGAATTCCAGTTTGACATTCAGGAAGTGAAGAATTGATATCATTCTTCAACTAAATATCAAACTGGATTGGATTTATTATTCAATAGTCGTAGAGAAATTAGTTTATAAATGTTACTGTCATGCATATAAGGAAACAAAGGATGTAAAGACAAGTAGTGACAGCACAATGTGTTGTCTATTAGGGTGATCATCCAAATTGGTTATTTGTGTAAAATGGTTCAACTGAATGGAGCTGTTTAGTTATTTGCTAATTCGGGATATGTATTAAGTAATTTAAATGACACTAATAAAAATTTCACTGAAGGTATTTTCTATAAGCTTGGTATTTGGTTAATTAATAAAAAATGCAACTCGTTAGGAATCTTCAACAGTTCAGATTCAAATATTTAAAGTTAATGTAATAATTGATATATTTTTGATATTATACACTTTATATTATTAATCAATTTTCTCATCTGGAACCGATTTTGCGAAGAACTGAAAGTTGCCCACAACTTCACTTTTTAAGCAATACAGGATGTACATTTTAAATCAACCAATGAACTCTTTATAAAAATAGTAAGAGATATAAAAACATTTGGAACAATAATTGTAGATGGTCAAGTGAGAAGTCAAATTGGGTAAAAGCTTTTTTGAGTGCGGCTAAAGCTCAACAACAACACAACACTCCAATTACGGTATTTCCTTTCGAAGTAACCAAACCTAGCACCTCTTTCTAGGGGGATACGCGGACTATAACTGTATAGTACTACACTACTTCTACTCCCAGCACGATTCACATTTCTCCACATCCCTCGGTCCAAAAACACTTCCTTTGCCTCTGCAATATTCATACATTGCTTTTGGCATGCTTATATATTCCTCATACTTCTCACCTGTCGTTCTTTTAGAACCTACTCCTCTGCATTCAACCATCTTTTACTACCCCTTGCACCTCCACCAGTCACCATGAAGTTCCCCTTTTTTAAATAGAATTGTAAATTTATAGTTAAACTAGAAGTGGTTTTCACTCCCTAGCGGAGTGAGTTGTTTTCGCTCCGCACGCCTTTTGAGGCGGTTCTCTTTCGCGGCGACCCTCTTTTGCGTCGCCCCTTTTGCGGCGAACCCCTTTCGCGGCGAGTACCTTTCGCGGCATGCACTCCTGGCGAACCCCTTCGGCGGCGAGATCCTCTAGCGGCAGGCCCCTTTTTGCGGCTTGCCCGTTACGTGGCGAGTCTCTTCACGACAGACCCCTGTCGCGACGGGCTCCTTTCGCGTCGGGCCACTTTCGCGGTGGGCTCATTTCGCGGTTCCCATTCGCGGTGGCCTCCTTTCTCGGCGCTCCCTTTTCTCGAGGACTCACTTCCGTGACGACTCCCTTCCGCGGCGGCCTCCTTCCCCAGCGGCCCCCTTCCGCCACAGCCCACTTTTGCTGCGACCCTCTTCCGCAGCGGCTCCTTTTTTGTTTCTCTCGCACCGAGTGTTCGGCTCATTCGTTCAGGAAAATCTAGATGATCTTTGCTTTTTGACACGTAAAATATGATATACACGGAAAATCGATAAATCCCGAAAATCGCTATTTTTCGCCTGGAATAACTTATTAAATGAAAGTTCATTATTGCGTCCGTTTTTCAACTTCATAAAACTTCCGTGTTTTCTAAAATTGGTAATCAGTTGTCATAGTATAGATAAAAAAGAGGGTAATATGATTATAGATAAGTTAGGAAAAAATTACAATTCTAATTACAGGTGTGTAATAATATTTCCTTAAATACAAGGGACTAATCTGACACCGTTTTAGCCGTGTGCGCATGATGACGTATGTACGATATTATTCCCAGTCGTTCCCTCCCGTTCGCGACCTTCCCGGACCTCCCCTCTCAGAGAAGATATCAGATGTCCCACTTCTGCCCTCTCAGCTCCGAAGTCTAAGGCGGAACGAAAAGCGACTATCAAATTTTGATTTTCGTATAGCCCTTATGGAAGAAAAGTTCATGTTATATCACATCCCTATACCATAAATCAATAAAAATCTCTAAAAGTACCAAAATATCAAACAAATGTAAAAGTCTGCAATTGATTTAATTCATTAAGTGCATATCAGTGTAACCGAAAACTGGTATGCCAACAATTAAACTAAAAGTGATTATTTTATATTATACAATAAGAAAAATTTAAGAAACTAAAAACTAATTGAAATAAAAACAGAATAATTCCGGCACTTGAATTAAGTACGTACACACCAATCTCTTTTATTGTTCGTTTCAATAAGTACTCAAAAGGTCCATCGCCTTATCTCAACCAAGGTGAATAGTGTTTGTTTCAATTGTCATGATTTCCCTGTTTTATTAAATTTGGTTACTTATTTCAAATTGTGTTAAACAAAATAATAATTAATTGTGGGCATATCAGCTTTCAAGTTATCCTGAGGCGCACTTAATGAAATAAATCAATTGCAAGGAGTTTTGATTGTTTTGTTGCTATTTTGATACTCATACAGGATAGTTCTGATTTTAGATATAGAGAATGGTATATTATGAAGTTCTATTTCATAAGGTCTATCCGATCAACTAGCTAAAATTTAGATTTCTATTTACAAAAATCTTTTCGAATGCTGTCCTTAACAAGTTACAACTTTTGTTTGAAAACATTTTATATCTCCTACTTTTTATAAAAGTCCATTGATTGGTTTAAAATTTGCACAGACTGCATATTCAAAATTTATATTTGCACAAGAAACATTATTTGAAACAAAAGTTTCTATTTTGAAAATATTACTCAAACACTTTCAGTTTATCACTCATTCCATAGAAGATACAAACAATTACGCAGTTTGACATTCAAACGAAAATATTTTTAAAATATTAACTTGATTAATAAAATATTACAGCTCCATTTAGCAAGGATAAATTTATGATTCGCATAAAGTATATTAAATGTTTTTACAGACATGGTTAAATTCTAACAATTTTAATCATGACAGTGATATTGAAAAGGAGTGGGTAGAACAACTCAAGACAGAGTAAACGTTTGGAATAAAGTTGAACCTGCAACAACAGTTGATTTGACCGAAAAAGTGTTAAAGATAGACTCTTACAGAGAAGAACCAAATATTTGTAATGCCAATGATCAAGATCGAGAGAATTACAGTAACATGAATCAGCCTCTGAGTGATGATATTGAATCTGATGTAATAAACAGTCCGTTTGCATTAATAGCTGCAGCAGGTAATTGTAAAATAATCAATACAGAAGAAACGAAAATTCAAGCTACGGGTACGAATCCATGACTTTTACGGAAGTTACAAACTGTGAAGCTGCTGGTACTTTAAACGATGAAATCAGTGAAAACTTTTCAGAACCGTCAGCATATAAATCTTCTTCAACTTCATATGTTCCTTCCACGTATAACAGTGGCGAGAGCAATTCAGAGGTAGATGATATATTTACTCCAATACAAAGATTAGATTTTTAAGCCAACGAATAACGTTAACGAAAACGTAACTACTTTAAACCAGGACATCGGAGCTTCAAACACGATTAATGGCTCTGGCGACCATATTTCACCTATGACTGAGAGAAACAACAACGAACCACCTCAAAGAGGAAATAATATAAAAGGCAAATCTAGAACAATTTGTAAGTTCTGCGACGATAAAGTAACAAATTTTGAACGGCATCTTGAAAGGCATCACGCTGAAGAAAAGCAAGTGAAAGAATTATTGAGCTTACCTAAGACATTAGCGAAAGGAAAGTCAATGCGCAGGCGCATATTAGCTTTATTGAGGTATGAAACCAGATTTAAAGAATATGTTGAGTCGTCTCAGAAGTATGATAAGCTACCTTGCATTCATTGTAAACGGTTAATTGCGCCAGCTTATTTAAGACGCCATTTTAGAACTTGCATCGTCAGACCAATAAATGACTCTAATGAAAGGGTGCAGCATCGTGCTCAGTCACAAACCTTACTAGCATTTGCGGCAGATGCAGGTAATACAGAAGCAACAATTCGAGTAAAGAATGAAGTATTTCTAAGAATGAAAGCTGATGATGTTGCGCTGATTGCTAAAAAGGACCATCTCATTCGATATTATGGTGAAAACTACTTAAAAAGACATAAACGAGTTCAAATAATGAATGCATGTTCTAATAAATTAAGAGAATGTGCCAAGTTGTTGAAGGAAATGCGTCGTCGCACAAATAATAGTGCTTTGACATTTTATGATAGTAGAGTATAATTGGGGCATCCACTACCTCATTTCCCCCAGAATCCCTCATTCGGTGTGCCCCATAAATTTGGCGAATTGGGCATATTCATCTCTATCCAAATTCATAATTTGCATTAAAGTTCCAATTTGCTTTCTTAATCGATTTGATGATATTGCTTGCGGACTTTCTATACCACTTACATTTGCGAATTCGCTAATTATAACATCAGCTCTCATCCACTGCTTTTCTACTCCAGGTAATGCAAATAAATAAGGATTTGTCTTAGGTACAATATCAATCTTTTTTCTAACTTGCAACAGCAGATCAATATATTTCTGAAGACCTTTTGGGAACAATATCGCGATAGCTCGACTTCCTTTTCCACCAGCAACCACCCGTTTATAGTTCTTAGTCAGCACCTTCTCTGATTCGGCGAGTGCGTTAATAAATTCAGATTGATCAGCATTTTCGCAGTGGTTCAAATACGACTCAACATGCACGTATTGCACATCTCCAATCCTTCTTCTATTGAACAAAATCGTTAAAGTCAACGCAGCTTCCATCAATATTCTAAAGGCTTTTCTATTCGAGTTATCTATATTTAAAATGTCAAAATTTAGGTCTGCAGTGCTTGTAACGTAATCTCGAAATTTAATAACATCTTTCGTTAATGGCAACCTCACAGGCTTATTCCATTTATTTTCCGCCAAATCTTTTATAGCTAAAGAAGACATTTCACAATTCCATTGACTATCGAGCATCATTTTAAGTCGTTTTACATCTTTTAACTTAGCCTCAACATTGCTACATTTAAGCACACCTTTTAATATTAAATGACTACACAGGTCGCACATTTGTTTAAGCGTGGTACCCAAGTGAATAGCTAAACTGGGAGCTTTAAATTTTTTTAGGTTTTCATCATATCCGCTAATAGTTTTTGAGCTAGCAATAATTTTGTCAAAGAAGTTGGTATCAAGTAAATCATAAGTAGAGTATAATTGGGGCATCCACTACCTCATTTCCCCCAGAATCCCTCATTTCCCCACACATCTGGACCAAAAAGTTTTCTTCGACTAACCATTTTTCATCTTTCGAGATAAACCTATCTTAAATTTTTTATGTTTCGAGATAAATGAGCATCCTCATTTCCTCCCACATCTGAACCAAAAAGTTTTCTTCGACTAGCCATTTTTTTATCTTTCATCTGAACCAAATAGTTTTCTTTGTCTAGCCATTGCATCTTTCGAGATAAACCTATCTTGTTTGGTATCAATCAATATTAGAATTTTCTCAGCTACCCGAATCTCTAAGAACTTTTCAGATATCATCACCCCCAAGGGAGCTACCCCAATTTTAAGATTTCTTACCTGTAGCGACTTTTGAGCATTCTTATAAACTTTTTTAGTCATGCGATACATTAAATTAGTCTAAAATTTTACACAGAATCCGAATCTGTAAACAGATTTAAAATCGGGCCACGCCTTGCAAAGTTATACCCCTTTAAAGTCCTGATCTTCTAAATTTTACTCTTTGCTTTATAAGCAAAACTAACAAATAGTTTTCTTTGTCTAGCCAATGCATCTTTCGAGATAAACCTATCTTGTTTGGTATCAATCAATATTAGAATTTTCTCAGCTACCCGAATCTCTAGGAATTTTCTGATTGCATCACCCCAAGGAGCTACCCTTATTTTAAGATTTCTTACCTGTAGCGACTTTTGAGCGTTCTTATAAACTTTTTTAGTCACGCGATACATCTTGTTAGCTTAGAATTTTATGCAGAATCTGAATCTGCAAACTGATTTGAAATCGGACCACGCCCTGCAAAGTTATACCCCTTTAAAGTCCTGATCTTCTAAATTTTACTCTTTGCTTTATAAGCAAAACTAACAAATAGTTTTCTTTGTCTAGCCAATGCATCTTTCGAGATAAACCTATCTTGTTTGGTATCAATCAATATTAGAATTTTCTCAGCTACCCGAATCTCTAGGAATTTTTCTGATTGCATCACCCCAAGGAGCTACCCTCATTTTAAGATTTCTTACCTGTAGCGACTTTTGAGCATTCTTATAAACTTTTTAGTCACGCGATACATCTTGTTAGCTTAGAATTTTATGCAGAATCCAAATCTGTAAACAGATTGGAAATCGGATCACGCCCTGCAAAGTTACCCTTTAAAGCCCCAAACCACTTTAAATTGTTTTGCTCGTCTATGACATATGCTTTAACCAACTATTTCCTAGAAATCTAAAACCGCAAGGATTTTAGAAACGAGTCCTTTATAAGCCATAAGTGCTTAGTATTTAAAATCATTTTTCAAACAGTAATGTGCTTCTCTCAGAATGTCGCAAAAAACCCATGACTTAAAATTTTTCTGGTTTTAACATAATTACATGTACAATGCTAAATTGTTGGAAAATACATAGACAAGAACAAACTAATCGCTTTACAATTATGTGACGTATAGTGAAAGTAGTATAGAGGACAAACTAATTGCTTTACAATTATGTTACGTAAAGTGAAAGTAGCTTTTCTTTTTATTAATTAGCAGCTATGTGATTTGAAAAATACAATAGATATGCTCAATGCTAAATGCTTGGAAAATACAAGTCGTTTCAAATCAATTTCTTAACGAGCATGTGAATCACATGTGAAAACTGTATATAATTTCTTTTCTTGGACTTTCTATTAATTATGTTTGTGTATTAGAAATTGATTAATAATTGCAGGATACAAATTTTAAATAAACACTTTGCTAAGGAACACCGAACTTGTTGTATACAGAATACTTACTAATAAAGCAATTTAATTTTAAATAACTTCTACGCCATATTTTTCGAAAATGGCATGCTTTGGAAACAATCGAAGATTACCGAAGACACTCGAAGAGTGCACAAACGCAGTCAGTAAACCATAATTAATAATCGCCTTTATAGGTTTAACATTTCGACCATTTCCCAATGACTTTAATTTCTTATTAGAGAATTCTTATTCTCCACGCACTGCTACGTAGTTGCATGTCCATTCCTTTTGAGTATATGCTCGTTATAGGTTGTAGCACCCGCGGTTTTACTTAACTACACTTTGGAGATCCCTTTAATCTTTTTAATCGTGTCCTTCTCGCGTACAATACAGTAGGACTTAGCCTTACTACCTACAAATTCTAACACCAAGTCACCGTTAAACTCGTCTTTAAATTTCCCCCACAACTTTTTGTTAACATGCGGTATATTGTGTTTATTATTTCCGCGTACACCACTTTAAACCTAAAAATAAAAACAGGATAGTTTAATACGTCTATTAATAATTTATGGTAATGTTGGCGATACAAATATGTAAAAACAAACTTTATCAAGAAATATGTTTTAATAGAATACATACATGTATTGATAACATCTATAAACCGCTGTGGTAACCAGAGTCTGGCGAATCTGGGATAGCCAAATCTCTAAACATTTGCGCAAGCGATTGCCTTGCAGTTGCATCTTTTAAGTACTGAATGGGAAACATTTAATAAGTTCCAACACTGTCAAGTAATTTAAATTGCTGCAATCATTAGACAGAGAAATACTGGCACTCTCTCCCCTCTAATAACGTTTGAACCCTTTCTTCTCCGTCGTATTTCCACATACTTTTTATATCACCAACAAATTTTTCGTAAAATTCTGGAAAGTTTCAACACCTTAACTCAACCATTATAAAACAGATCAATTCTCGCAAAATTTAATAGCTTGATGCACTCGTACGCAGGTAGCACAATAACATTCCCATCTTTCGTAATCTCCATATTATATAAATTCTCTTTTCAAAATTGTTCTAAAACCATATACTTCTATTAAAGGCTGTGCTCAGCTGCAATTTGAAATCTTGATCCAATTGTATGTCAACAACATCGTTTCCAGTAGTCAGATCATTTAATCGTACTTGTTTTGAGTCTTGAGCAAATTGGCGAATTTGAAATTCCACTTGAAAAGTATTGGCGAATTTGAAATTCCACTTGAAAAAGTACACAATTTCTTCCAATCGAAGCAAGAGAATGTTATCGTAGAATCAGCACACATACCACTACAGCAAATAACTTGGATGGCAGGTTGAAGACCACCATATAAATCAAAACCAACTTCTAATATATGGTGGTGATAATTTGGAGAAATTCGCCTAACCTATAGGTTGACTTACCAACTAGTTGGTTGATATTTAATTGTGGTACTCGCACATCACTTGTAACGTCAACACAAGAAAAATCCATCTTTAATTTATAATTTTAATCAAACTCGACGATACTTTGACGACTAATGCACTGGAACATGGCTCTCGCCTTTTATGCTGATGGTCGAGCGTGCGCAGCTCTCATTATATTAGTTGGCGTTATATGCAAGTCTTGACTGGAAAAGTGACGTCTATAATTGTTTTTGTAGTGGGTTTTACCTGTATGTATTTAACCACCAACGCCATTTTAGAATTATTAAACAAAATTACTCTTAGCAGTATTTTTAATATACCATCGTGTAGATTTCAATTATTATTGTGTTTTCCTCAGGTTCTCAAATCCCTCGGAATTTTTCAAATCGAATGACCCCTTACTGATTTGCAGAATAACCTTTTGCAATCACCGTATATAATTCATCTTTAATCTATTTCTAAACCGTATCGCTCTGTCTTTTGAGATAAACCCTGGTGTAACCTATAAATTAGTATAAATTTTCCTGGGGAATTGAAATTAATTATCACGTCTTTTAAAATTAGTTCCAACAAAGACCTGTATATATTGTATTAATATTCAAAAACCTATCAGCAAAACACCTTTGCATTTTTATTTAGATTTAGCTCGATAATAGAGTTAAACTCAAAAATATTTATTAGTGGCTAGAATTGTTAAAATTTTCAATTAGTGAATCCACATACAAATGATTAAACCAAAGGTATAATACATATATTAATTCTATACGGTGACCTAGAAAGTGGTTCGATAATCTATTTTAAATGTAGTTCAACATAAGACGTATATTCTAAATAAATTTAGTGAAATGTATGATCATTAGCCTTGCATTGTTTGTTGATGACGTCTGACTATTAATTTAATAAAAGCACTTTCCACAATTCTAGTTAATATACGGGAATACACATTCTATAATTTGATTTAAATTGGGTTAATGTAAGGACAAATTATACTTATACTTTCTCCCTCAACGTATTTAGGAAGTTTATATCAAATCTTCCGCACATTATACACACTATGGAAGTTGACATGCAAAATCAGATATGCAAATTCGAGAACTTGCGTTTTATTTAAATAAAATTCTTTAGTGAAGATGTTGACATTTGATGGGAATTATATGATATTTACCAAAGGAACTTTAGAGCACTTTTAGGGGTATCTCAGATCGTTCTCAACCATGCTAATACTTTAAAGAACTAACGGAAAAGGTACTCTAATATAGATCTGTTTCTGTTAGATGTTGCAATGGGAAGATATAATAGGAATGATGTCCTACAGAATCTCGCACATGATGTAATTAAAAGCAAATACAGTAATAGTGATATTGGGATCATATTATGCAATTTATAAGAACCTACCCAAGATTGTTTGAAAACAGTATTTGTAAACAAGTTGAGTATATGGAAGAATACAACAGGTTTCCATCACGCATTTACGAGCGATGTTTAAATTTTAACCCGAAGACTGAAAATTTTGTAACACTATTAATCACACTTTTGTTTTCTTATACGTTTCTAAATTGTTGTATTTCAACTACAGATATTAATAGATGTCAATAAAATTATGTTATAGTTTTAAATAAAACAATTCTGATTAATAATTTTGTAAAACGTTTATAACACCCTTTTAAAAATAATACACATCTTTGTTATAATTCTTTTCATAATTAGTTAGATACCCATTTCAGTTACGTGGACATTTGAGAAATTAAACAATACCAATGTATGCTTTATATTTTAAAACATAAACAAGCTAATATATACAAAAATAATTTCTAAATTCACATAATTCATTTCTTATGATAACAGTTGTGGTGGTTAAATTTTTATTCTAAAACTTACAATTTAGTATATATTCCATTTGAATATCTGCCAACAGTTTTATAAACCCCATCTCCTCGATTATTTCCATAAAATCATCCAGATCCTCGGGCATTGATAACACTGCAGCACAGTGCTGTATTGCTTCCTCGTATGACTGACACATAAGACATTTTCTCCTTCTATCGAAAAGCGTTGCCCACATTCTGCTTTTTACTCGTAGAGCATTGCGAAATCTTCGAATAACCTCTCCGAAGTCTTTATACATATTTGTTATATTGTCTCTTTGAACCGTACAATCAACAAATAATAACTTCTACGCGAACAGTCCTTTTATATGAGCTACTCCTATTCGGATATGTACCGATTGCACCCGATTTGTGTGCACGCACGAAGCAACCGGTATGGAATGTATTCTATGAACAAAATCATTACATTTCTTAAGAAAAATGCTAAGGACTTTAAAAATAATTATAACTCTTGTTAGACCTCTAGTCTCTAGATAAACGTTATTATTTTAGGTTGTGTCACTGTTTTCTAAATCAATTTCCTACATACTTTTTCCTAAACTATGCGTATCAATTGACGGTTATACTTTACTCCATAACCGACTTGTATATATTTTCGTCTTCGTCTCTAGCTAACACATCCGCATAGTAAAGATGGAACGGTTCTTCTGGAACGAGTTGCTTAATTTTCTTTATAGGTACGTCCATGTTTTCGACTTTAACCTTTGTTGTAGGTATAGGAATTTTTTCGGTGATCGATTGCAACTGGGAAGCGGTTATTTGCAGTGGATCAATCAATTGTTTGTGCACTTCTTTGAATTTTTGCTGAGATGTAGCATCTCCCTTTTTGTACCTATAAACTTTTTCGTACAGCATCCTGCATAAGATGAAGACTGCGTTTATTCATAATAAAATTGTTAACGTCCGTCATAATGAAACTTTGGATGGGAACTAACTTTTTTTGAATAATGTCAAATATTTATATACTCGTCGAAATTCTTCCTATATCGACCTTTATCCAAATCAAAATCTTTAACAACAGTTATAAAATTATGTTTTGAGTCACCCCAACACTGTAAACACATTTCTTTAAATTTCGGATATGTCATGTCACCACTTATATGATCCGAAAAGATATGTCCGAGATTGGTTTCATCCTGTTTCCATAATGCGATTACATTGGCGTTATCTCTGAGTCTATGTTTTAAGGCACTAGCGTAAGTTTGACATAGATAGAACGAATCTATTGCTTTATGTCGACCGAACGAGAAAAACTGAGTGATTTTACTTTGCTCGTTTGCAGGTATATCATCGAAAACCATAATTGAATCTTCTTTGGTATCTCCGGGTTCGATCAAATCATCGTAATTTTCAAACTCATGGTAACCAATTTCTTCTTTTAATGGTGTAAAAACGTTTCTTAACAATTCGTATTTCGGTTGATACAAACTCTTCGAAAATACATAGACATTTTGAAATCTAAGACCGTTCTCGTGCAAGATCAGAGATATTAAAGCGTTGGTCTTCCCACAACTCGATGGTCCCACGAATATAGCTCGTATGTTAGATGGGAACAAAGGACCATGTTTACCATCCTCTTTTGCATTAGCAATAGCAAAGTTATCATAATTCTGTATAGGTATTTTAACTTCTGGTATAACATCTCTGGATGCATCGTTGGAATTATGTAATTTCTTCACGTTCTGCAACCTTTTAACATATCTGCATAACGTTGTTCTAGGTATATTATATTTTTTACTAGCAGCGTAGAAACTCGAGCCATCCAGGATATCCTCTGCTGCTTTTGTAATAGATTGTTTGGAGCACCACTGATTGCTTGAATGCGACATCTTTCGAAAAATGTCTTACTATAACTAAGCTCAACCCAAAACTACTTCCTTATATACCAAATTTAATCTCCCTGCTCACATAACCACATGACCATATGACCATATGACCACATGACCACATGACCATATGACCACATGACCACATGACCACATGACCATATGACCATATGACCAATGACCATATGACCATAACCAATGACCACATGACCAATGACCACATGACCACATGACCATATGACCACATGACCACATGACCATATGACCTAATTGCTTTTTAATGGTTTTCTCATTAAAACCCATTAACACTAATTGCTTTTAATGGGTTTTCCATTAAAAACCAAGTGTGGACCAGGTTAGATAAAAGGAAAAATTAATAGGTTGGGCCGCGCCGCGCCCTGGCAATTTTTTTATCAACCTGGTCACGGGTTTGGAAAAACCGTCGGTGGTAATGGTTTTTAAAACCGTGTGGGTATGCTGTGGTCATGTGTTGGTCGGGTCGTGGTTGTGGTGGTCATGTGATGTGGTCTGTGGTCGTTGTGTGTGTGGGGGTGGGGGGGGGGGTTTTGGGTTGACGTTATGGTTTTTGGATTGCTTTGGTCTGGTGTTCGGCCGGGGTTGGATGGCTCTTCGCTGTGGTAATATACCTGGGAACGTTTCAATTTGCGGGCTGGGCCTCATCAACGATTCTGTGCTGGTAAAAATGGTGTCGCTGTCGAAAGGGGACCCCGGTTATGTGCTGCGGGCGGGCAATGTGGGCCCAAAGCCTGTGGGTTTTCGGTTAAATTGGTTACCTGGTTTACGTGATGGGAAATCGGTGGTTTCGTGTTGAAAAATCCTCGGTTCGTTCGACATTTCGCTTTCCGAATTCGCTATCTCGAAGAAATGCCTGGATCTCGGATCCCTTTGATCTATAATGTTTTTTGGGCTATCTGTGGTGGATTGAAAATGGGGAAAGATTTGTGTTCAAAAGGTTTTCAAATTTACGTTTGTGGAATGCGCTCTTATGCGGATGTGAAATCTGAGGATCCCGTGCTGTGTTGATCACTGCCGGGAACGGGGCGTCCCGGCCCGGTTAAAGCGGGCGACTTAAAAACCGTTCGTTCCCTCTTGCGGATGGGAAACGAAAGATCTTTGGGTAACCGTCGTGATAAGGGGAAAAAATGTGAGATTTACCAACAAAATGTTTATCTGAAACTTTTGGGGTTATTTTTTTTTCCCTTTGAAATTGTTTTCATGACATTGGGGATCGTGCTCAATGGTTTGTTATGGACTTTCGCGGTTGAGTGTGATTAAATGGGTTTGGGTTTGGGCTTTCGGAAGAGGGTTTCGTGGGATTGTTCTGAAAGGCGTGCTGGGTAATCGAGGCGGGTCTGGGTTCGGGAATGGGGTTTTTGGGCGAATGGTATATGGGTTAATTTGGTTAACCACCTGAAATGTTATGGAAATTGAATGTTTGTTTATGTTTTAAAAAGGGTCGTTGTTATGTTCAATTCTTGTGAAAATTGAAAATGATGTTTTGGGGTGTTTTTAAAGTTTTGTTTTTAAAACTTTTATTGACGCTGTCTTGGGTTTTGGTTAAACAAAAAATTTGGTGTTACAAAACGGTCTTCTTCATCGCTCGCGTGGGATGAAACCCTTTTCCATGCTCAACGTTTACAAATTTTTTCAAACAATCGGTGTTGATTGTATTGTTTACTGTTTGCGTCTGTGGCGGACATCATTCTATTATTCTTCGTCGACTGTATTTGAAACTCGGGTTTGGCAAAGCCGAAAATTTCCCTTAATTCCCGTTATCTTCGCAAAATTTGTTAAAAACGCGGTTCTTGCATCGGTTGGGTGCTTGGCGGAAATTTGGAAAAGTATGGTTGTCGATAATTTAAATCAGGATAATTTTCCTAAATTTTGTGGTCTTTTGGTCGACGTCTCACCTGTGATCATCTTTAAATTGTTGAAACCCAAATTTAAAATGTTCGAACCACTGGGTGTAAATTTTTATCGGTTGTTTTGGGCAAAATTTCCCGCTAAAGGGTTTAATTCGGTAAAAATAAAATGCGTTTTGATGGTAAATTTGGCTTTGTTGGAACGAAAGACGTGATTTCAATTCCCAGTCTTTTATGGGTTACCCATTTAAAGAAGGGTTTTAAAAGTTAAGATGTTTGCTGAAATGCAAATCGTGAGTCTTCGATCGGGGAGAACGGGGGTATTTCGATTTTAAAATCTGCTGAAATTTTTTTAATTTCAAAAATGGCGTTGGTTACAGGGTAAACCTTTAAAGAACGTCGCCCGGCGGCATCGCTTGAGGGCTGCGCCCCGCATGGGCGGGCCATGTTCAGTCGTTTTGTCGGTTGATGGTTTTTGAGTTCGGTCGGTAAATTCGGCCACTGGTTGAAAGTCAATTGGGCACCTATATGCCCTTTAAAGTTGGTTTTGTTATGTGTTTGTAGTGCGTGGTGCGTTCTCGCCGGAAGAAATTTCGGGTGAATTTCAAATTGGGGCCTGTGATCAAAAATGGTGAACTGGCGTGTTGGGGTTTGGTGGATCAGGGAGGCTGTGGTTGGTTTTGGGTTTTGGATTAAATAAGATTGGGCCGTGGTCAGTGGCGGTATTGTTGTTGTTTTGTTTTGGGGTTGAAATGGTTGGGAAAGGGTCAAAAAAACTGTTTTCTGTTTGCGGCAATTGGGACGGTGTTGGAATTTTTTTCTGTAAAAATGGTGGTTTGGGCTGCGCGTTGGGTTGAAATTTGCTTTCCAGGAATGAATGGTTTTAATGTTTGCAGCTTGGTGTTTTATTTTTCGGTTTAAAAATTAATGAAGGCGTTGTTTTGGGGTTTAAAGTGGTCGCGAAACAAAATCGGGGGGAAAAAGAAGGGTCGCGGAAATGGTGGGAATCATGTGCGGGTCTTAAAGGGTGTCGAAATTAAAATGGTTTTTTGTTCGCGGGTTCCAAAAATGGTGGTTTTTGGGGGTTTAAATTTGGGCCCAAAGTGTTGGTGTTAGGGTTTAAAACCTATTTGGTCTATTCGTGGGGTTCCGGGGTGTTAAAAGCCCCACTGGCCAGAATGGTCTGGTAATTTGTGGTGGGTTTGACGAATTCAAAATTAAATTTGTTTTAACTGTGCTTTGGGCGTTTGTTAAATTAAAAAATGGGGTTGTTAAGGGTAACGTGGTTTGGTTCGGTTTAAAGTTTGAAAAATTTTAACAGTGTTTAAATTAAATAAAAGTTTTCCGGGAAATTTCACTGAAATGGTTAAATTATGGGAAACGCGGTTATGGTTAGGGTTTCGTTTTAGGGAACAACTGTTTAAATTGGGCGGTTATTTGGTTTGGAAAAACAAAACATTTTTGGGTATTTTAAAAAGTTTTGGCCCAATGGACCTTTTAAAACGGGTTTTTCCCTAAAGGGGGTTAAAAAAATCGGAAAGGTGTTTTAGGGGCGTGGTCAATCGTTCAGGTTTAATCGGCTAAAATGTTATTAAAGGGCTGAAATTTGGGCAATGTAATGAAAAAAAGGGTTGAATTTGTCCCGGTTTATCCGGGTTTTCAAAACTTTGATTTTGCTTAAAGGTAAATTTGGGAAAATTTCGGCGTGTCTTTGAAACGTTGCTGTTTTCAAAATTTGTTCTGGTGTGATTTCTAAATAGACTCGGAAAATAAATCTTTTAAAGTGTTATTGGGTTTAAAAATGGTTTTCAAAGGAAATTTGGCTAATCTTTAATTCAATCATGTGATTAAAAAAATCCTTTTCACTGGAAAATGTTTTTACCGAAAAACAAGGTTGGTGAAATCCAACCCATTTAATGGTTGTGTAAAACAAAAACAAATTTAAATAAAATTTGCTTTTTTGTTATAGAAGAATTCAATGTTTGTATTGTTTGGATTACTTGTTTAAGTTACACAAAAAATTATGATTTGTGATAATTTTGACTAAACTTACTTGATAGTCGTGGATAAAGTATAATATGCTACTCGCATATAATGACTGTTGTTCACTTGGTTTATTTACGACACGAACCTACGACTGGTATCGTAAACTTAAACCTCGTGAATAATAGCTATCATTATATGCTCGTTGATTAAAATACTATACTACATTAATTAAACCATTTTTAAACACCATTTTAAAACTGTCTTTCAATTATGTTAAAACTTGTATGTGTAATAGGATAACACAAGACGCGTTTCAAACAGCAAAGTTTCTAAGCTGCTTGCCCTTTTTGATAGAGGGCAAGGTATGGAATTTAAAGGAATACCGCTAAGCGACATAAACCTGGAAATTTCAAGCAGTTGAAATCGATAAAGAAGAACAGGAACTTCCCAAGGATGAAGATGCGATTGTGAAACAAAAAGTTGCAGAGTTCAATGGACACAAATGCAAAAACGCGTTGTTAAAAACATTTTCAGAGGCATATTAAAGAAAAATAACTCCAAAAAGCTGAGTGTTTGAAAATAATAGACGACAACCCAAACCTATTTGATAATTTAGATTGGGTGCGAATAAAAACTTTCGTATATAATATTTTTAACAAAACAAGTAGCATGCATTCTATAAATATGTGTAATTTCTTTCATTTTCTTTGTTTTAAGTAAGTAGTAATAGGATACTGTTAGCATAACTTTTGTACGCTGTCTTGCAGTATTTTGTAAGCACTACAGCGATCAAGTAGTTTAATGTTTACGTTAAACCGATTATAAATCTTTTCACTTCCTTGCGTTTTTATTTAATCTATTTTAAATAAATACTTAGTTGTACCTAGGTAATTAATAACTAGTTATTTGATATAATTATTTATATAGGTTCTTTCTTTTGCGACTTGGTGTAAAAATCTTTATTGATTACTAAAACTGTATATTTCAGATGTTCCACTATAATGCAGTATATTAAAATTATACAGTATGGTTGTAATTGCAGTGTTGGCAAAATTTGTTGTACTGCACTGTCACTTCCTTTGTGGTTTCGTGAAGTTTGAAAACAATTTTCTTTAATATCTTATGTCCTATATGCAGGAAAAAATACTTTTGCCGTTTTACATGTGGCAAGAATGTTGGAATATTTATGTATTCAATTTTCTTTTTGTCATTTAACGTAATTAAAAACATGGAATTTTGACCAACCGTAAACAGCTGCCTATAACCGATAATGATTGTAAACTCAAAACTTTACAAATTTTGTCAATGACATATATGTGTCACTTTAAGTAGTAGTGTTAATACTAATTGCTTGAAAATTAGACTACTCATGGTTTTGAGCTTTAAGATGATATTTCCAGTTTGCACGCCTTTAGATTATTCCTGAGATATGTTAAATTATTTTTCTTCATAATTGTATCAAACTCAACCAATCGGTTCTTTTCATCTTCGCCCGTGTTTGTGTTTAAAACCAATTGGTAAAATCATTTCCATCTACATAACAGCATAAAGATTCAACACATCTATTATTTTAAATCCAACGATTATGTCTTACCCAATTGTGTAACATTCCTCTATCTACCAACATAATTTTTGTTTCATCACCATCCATTGTCTTGCTACCTTATTTAAATTTCACAATTGTACGTTACAACAAATCTATACATTTACACTTTTTTCAGTTATCTAATAAAGTATTTTTGGTTTGAGTGTAGTTCAATGCATAATGTCATTTTCATATTTATTACTTTAAATTTACAATCCTTTTAATTTAATTTATTCACTGTAGTCTAGCATTTGTGTGAATTCATTGCCTATTAGTTAAATTTCCTCACGATGCATACAATTAATTAGCTATTTATGGCAATACTTCTTAAGCAACAAAACGGTCTGATACTTATTGCATCTCTACATTTATAATACAATACTACCGTCCCAGCAATACTATAATTTTAAAATATGTTTGTTTGAATAAGTATGCAACTCGCGATTATTTATTAATAAACTTCATAGAGTCTTCAAAGTGAGGTTTATAAAGTACGACTGGAATATAAATTCTTAATGGAATTCAAAGTTACCAGATTTATTATTTATTTTCATATATTCGATATTCCGTAGGTCAATGTATTTCAGTTCCGTGAGAGGGCCCCCTTTTGATTGAACATAGTGTTCCCATTATTCATACTTTAACTAAAATATATATATAAATTAAGCAAGGTTGCCGTATCCTTGGATGCGAGAAGACCCTGTGCATATCCGTATACATTAGGAAGCGGACTCAATCGCTTAATGTAACAAGTGTATAAGTGTATATGTTGCACTGTCCTCTCGCGATAGACCTCTGAACTAAAACGTATATAAGTATGTGTATATAGGTCTAAATTTTCTCCAGTCGTTATAGGGCGCAATTTAATTGTAGGAGTGTCCTCAGCTCCAAAAAAAGGTCCAACGTGATCAACTCCGAAATCAGGCGAACGCGTAAAATCGGAGGCACCTCGTACCGTAAATGTATTCTTCGGAAGCGTATACGTACTAAATGCATGTATATATATATATATATATATATATATATATATATTCTTATACTGCTATTATTACTCCACCCCTCCGCCCTAATATTTTAATTTAATATTTATTTTAAAAAATCTTTTATTATGGACGACCTTTTTTTTGTCGTAGAATAATTTACGTATTCAATGATTTATTTCTATCTGATGTGCCTTATCAAAGTTTGGTTGGTTATTTATTTAACTGTTTACTATTTTTTTATGCCTCGACTATATGAAACCTTAATCTCAGGGTGTTCACCTACTCACCGTGGGTTCAATCGTGAGTAGATGTGCACTACCCAACCAAACTGCACACTCGTTTGTTTTACCACTTTTTAAAATGAAATTAGTTTACTGTATATGCCAAATTTAACTGACCAATGTTGCTTGGTGCCAAATTAATTTATGTATACAATTCTGACTTATGTTTGACGTTTTAAGATATTACACGATACTCACCTGAGCTATACCGCGCTGATGCCTCCTTTGACTGTTGCTGGCTCAAGTTCTTAATCGCCGTACGCGCCTTCACAAGGATACACAATCACTGATGATCCTGAGTATCGCCTCCAGGTGTCTTAAGATAATTTTGCTGACCCCAAATCTGAAATAATGTACCCTGATTTTAGAATTTTGAATATACCGTTGTATTTACTTCCCCTGCGTTTATTCTTCCGTGTTCCCTTCGTTTCTGCGTTGAAATCTTCTTCTGCAATATGCTGCTCTCCTGTTCTCTCTCTGCGTGCTCCAATAAATCCTTTCACCTTTCCGTAATCAAAACCAAATCTATCCTGCCGTCCTGTTCCAAATCCAATCTATGCCCTACTTTAACTCCAATATCCACTCAATGTCCTGCTGCCTTTAATCTTTATCCAATTCACTCCAAATTATTTATATCGTCGTAGCTTCGCCTTCGCTTTATATACCCATTCAAATCTCCTACTGTCTTTTAACCAAAATCACTCCAATTCCAAATACCAATCTCGTTCCACTCTAACTAAATATCCGCTGCTTTCCCGTTGCACTTTAAACACTTTATAGTACTCTTCAATTATCGTCGCTTCTATACTTTCACTTGAATAATGATACTCTTTAAACTCAAAAACATTTATTTTATCCAAATATAATACAACTTTAACGCAGGTTTTTCAAAACACGTCTTTTTACTAAAAATGGTCGAAATAGAATCCCCTTATTTACTTCGCTAAGCAATAAGCATAACTAAACTAGCTTACTTAAAATACATTTTTACATCATAAAATTATCCAATAACAAATTTTCTTTTCACCAGTGTCACAAATACCTTAACTATAGTTTTACACAATCCTAATTTCTACCATTGGTCCTAAACACTTCACAATTCTCCAATTATGTCTTTGATTTCTATTCACTTATAATTTTGAATTTACAATTCGTCTAAAAGTTGATTCTACTTAAATGAAAAGCCAAAATAATTCACACAAGACCTGGACGCTTGGTTGATTGTAGATATCCGTAGACGCGTTCGGTTTTCCGACGGCAAATGTACTTTCAATGGCTTATAAACTTTCAACTCAGTATAAAACCTTGAGTATCGTGCATTGTATCAACGTCATTAAGTCATTTTGTTTTACCTTTTGGCACATATGTTTCAAACTAAATTGGTAAATACTTTGGCATATGTAAAGTACGGCAAAATATAGTTTTTAACTTACTGTTTCTGATATATGAATTATGTCGTTTGGCATACACCCTTTTTAACACAAATCTACCCTTAGAAGCCTTGTACCCCCCCCCTTTTACATTACATATATATATATATATATATATATATATATATATATATATATATATATACTCTTTGCTTTACCAATATTAAATAAGTTTACACTGAGTGGACTTTTACTGTGTAATCAATTTGAATGCAAGTGCAATTTGGAGATTTAGTGCTTATTCACTCATGTACAGTGGACATTGAATATGGAGAACCAAAAGGTATTTTTTTAAAAACTTTTTAAAAATTACATCATTATGTTTTCTGGTAATTAGGCAATACATATTACAGTACGGTCCAAGACTTTTGCTTATTGGTTATTTTATATATGCAAATATTATTATTATTTTTGATTACTGTTATCCACTTTGCCAATTAATCTTTATTTAGATGCGCAATAGCCACAGATTTATATTTCAGTTATTCCATTACGGCTTCCACATACTAAAAAGGTCTTAATGTGACAAAAATTAATTCTATTAAAATTGATATAATCTTTTGGTAAGTGTTAGTTAGTAAGATGTTTGTTATATGTCTGTAGTACATTATTCCGGTTGGTGTTAAACGTATTTTCACAAAGTTACTAGATTAAGTTACAACTTTTTGTAATATTTGTTTTTCTTTTATCTGTTTGTGAATAATTTTACCTTCTGATAAAGGAAATAAATTCTCCGAAACTAGTCATATTTACAGCAATAAAGTATAGTATATTACAATACTAGCGTGGAAAGTGACCCATTTCACACGAGTGGAAGAGTATTGTCGCACGAGGCGTCAGCCGAGTGCGACTATTCCACGAGTGTGAAATGTCACTTTCCACGCGAGTACTGTATACTATTTTTCCGATGACCACCACTAAAAACAATTACGAAATAGTTATTTTTATGCTTATTTGCAATAAATGTGTACACAAGAATGCAAGACAGACAGACACCTATAAAATTTATTTGACTCTTGCCGCTAGGGTCTTTGCGGCAAGTAGTGTTGGATTCGCGTGCGCTCCTGAGCGGGTATACCGGGAGATTGAGAAACTCATCCCCCCGGGCTCCCCACTCAGGAATCCATGCTGGCCAACTAAACCCTTCCCTCTCTTCCTGCTTGTGACAAGTAATCTTGGGACCACCGTTAGGTATTACATCAAGATTACTGCAGGGTGTAGCAGTGTAAAATCCTGCTAATATCCTTATAGGTAGGCAATCCTAATTACGGAGCGTATACATCTATGGTAGTATATATTTCTAGTGCGCGTAGAACAAATTAGAACGGAGTAGGGGTTCGAGGTCCGACGGCGATACTCGAGGCCGGCGTGATTTTTCTGGTTCTTGTTGAGTTGAACTTGCAAGCAAGATGATGTGTCGAGGAATCGGTTTAATAATGAGAATTCTTGCGAAGAAGCGAGTTCGTTTGAAAATGTTTATTTAAGAAACTTTCAGCAGGCTAGTGGTAGGTGAGCTTTCTTTTAAATAAAATTTTGCTAATGAAGTATTACAAAATTTTAGCTGTTAGTTACGATCGGAATTAATATATTTAAAGACGAATGCAGCAATTTGGACTTGATTAATGGAATTTAATAGGAAGAAGTAACATTCGAATTTAGTTCAAAACAAGTGACGAAACTACACGTGCGATGGTGGAGAGCAAAGGTTGTTGATGCTTACATTTCCATTGTTCATCGCAAGGGTCAAGTCGAATCAAGGACGCAGCTGGCGGTTAGGTTTGGCTGTTACAGACAGATGACATTGTTTTCTTACAAGTTATGTAACTAGGTAATTGTACTTCCTTATCGGATCGGGTTTGGAACAAAATTTAGTTAAACAAAGAGTAAACTACAATAATTTTTATTTGTAACTTAACTCATGATGTTGTAAACATTCTTGGACGTTTCAAATTTAATTTTGTTTTAAATTGTTAGTAAGTACGTGATGCCTGCGAAGTCCACCGTCACTCGACATTAAATTTGATCTATAATGACCTTTACCTCAATCTAATTTCAATTCTAAAATATAGCACCTTTGCATAAACTGCTTGGTACACAAATTTTGTATTAACAAAACAGTGTAACACTGATAAGGTTATGAGCTCAGACACTTATCGGCGCATTTGATTTATTTGTAACAGATTTAACGTAATTTAATCATTTATTTATTGTATATTAAAATTCGGACTTGTGAAAGTTCAAGTCGGTTTGTATATAGTTGTGTTACTTGAATTTTTTTATTAAGGAACTAAGTCGAATTATGCTTATTTGTACATACCTTTTCTTGTACATATATTACCAAAAAGAAACATTAGATATACTTTGCTTTCCAATTTGTTTATTTATTGAACTGGTGTTTGTGACTTAGTGCAATAAATGGTACACTACTGTGTAAAGCTATACAGGTCATCCCACCCCTGAAGAAATTATTAGATGTTTTATGCTCTTAAATTATTATAGCTTAGGCTATGTTTTTTTGTAAGCAAAATTTAGGTTTTGTTTAGATTCTACCATACTTAGGGAGACGGAGTTTGCCGCCAGTGCAGCAGTCCCGAGGTGTTAGAATATTTTTTTACTCCCTTACAGATAGGTGTACCAAGGAGTAGACAAGGGTAAAAGAAATTTCTCTGTATTTTAATGGTCAACTTCACATTGTAATTTCCTCTCAGCTTCTTCTTTTCCTTTCATTATCTGGTTAATGTATTTTGCAATTGCTGCCCAGTATCTTGCTGATTCAATCATCAGATTGAAGATATTTTCCGGTGTTACTATTTGCCCTATCTCTAATTCCATATCTAGTCTCTGTCTGTCCCATCGATTACATTCAAACAGCGTGTGTTCTGGACTATCTCGTTGTCGGCACATGATACATCGGTCGCTCGCGTACTTGCCTATCCTAAGCAGGTAGTCCGCAAAGCAGCCATGTCCACTCAGGACTTGTGTCATATAATAGCCTACTTGTCCATGGCTTCTATTAATCCATGGCTCTAAATTCGCTATTATCTTGCGTGTCCATTTACTCCTGGTTTGGTCCCACCTATGTTGCCATTTCTACATAGTTAGTTGTCGGGCTTCGATTTTCCCCATGTTGAGGTCCCATCTGTCTTTTCGTTCTTTGGCCAGTAGATCTAATGGGATAACCCCCGCTATCACTAGTGCCGAATCCAGCGATACTGTTTTTGTACGCACTTGCAATTCTTATTGCCATACGCCTTTGTATTTTTAGTAAAAGTGCTCTTCTACTTTGGTATATTAGACTATGCTGCCAGATATTCGCTCCATATAGTAATATTGAGTTTACTGTTGCTGCTAGAATTTTCCTTTTATTAGCCCCCGGGCTCCCAATATTGGGCATTAGTCTGTTAACCGCCTCTAGTGCTTTCTGGGCTTTCACTGTCTGAGTCTCTAAATGTTTCTCGAAGGAAAGTCTATTGTCCAGGGTGATGCCCAGGTATATCAGCTCCTTTCTGGTCACTACTATCATTTCCGTTTTGTTCGGTGCTAGCTCCAATCCCATTTTCCCAATCCAATTTTCAATCAGTGCAATCGATCTTTCAGCTTGTTCTTTTAACCCCTTTGCATCTTTGGCCGTCACTACTACCATCAGGTCATCGGCGTAGCCAATAATTTTGGTGGCAGTCGGTAATTCCAGTTTTAGCACCTTGTCATACATGACATTCCATAGTACAGGTCCTAGCACCGATCCTTGGGGTACTCCCATTGTTATTGGAAATGTTTTCTCTCTCCCTTCAAGGTCCATATATGTAATTCTTCTATTTTGGAGATAGCTACCAATCATCTTAATTAGATATGGTGATATTCTCATTTTTACCAGCGCATTTATAATTCTATCCCATTTGGCTGTGTTGAATGCATTTTTAACATCCAGTGCGATTAACAAGCACATTTCTGAAGTTCTATGCGTCCCTTCCATCGCATACATCGCAGCTGCAGTAACTTGTTGAATGGCGTCCAGAGTAGAACGTCCTTCTCTGAAGCCAAATTGAGCTGTCGCTAACCCACCTTTTTCTTCTATTTCTGCTTTTAACCTCTCATTTATCAAGTGTTCTGCTAGTTTCGCTATGCTGTCAATTAGGCACAAAGGTCTATATGCCGACGCATTATCATCCATTTTTCCTGGTTTTTTAATTAACAGGAGTTTCGCCTTTTTCCATTGATATGGGAAAACTCCTTGTACCAGTATCTGGTTCATTACATGTAACACCTGTTTTAGGATAGCTACCACTATCTCCTTAACTATTTCCGTTGGTACGGCATCCAGACCTGGGGCTTTCTTTTCCTTCATCTTTTTTGCCGCAAAAAGAAGCTCTTTTTCGCTAAACAGTGGAATGTCTTTCTTATCTGGTACCTGGATAACCCATTCTCTTGCTCTCTTGTCTTGCGGGAATAGAATTTCTAAGAATCATATCGCCTATTCCCAGGAGATCTCTCCACCTAATACTTTCCTGAGCTTCCTTGTTGCAATTTTGTAGCCCAGGCCCCATATGTCACTATCCAGCTCTTTTAACAGTTCCTGCCAGCAAAGTTTCTGGCTATTCTTGATTGCCCGGTGCAGCTCTTTCCGTTTTGCTAAATATTCTTCCTTCTCCAAAAGACCATCTTACAGGATTCCATTTCTTTTACGCTGATACTTTCTCCTAGCTTTATTACTGTCCCTTCTTAGGGCCGCAATTTCATTGGTCCACCAGTACACCTGTTTACGTCCATGAGGTGGGTACCTTTTTCTTGGCATACACGAGTCACACACCTTCTGCATTAGCTTTGCAAGTTCTCTATGGTTTTGACACTCTATTCGTGTTTCTTATTGAAGCATTCGTCTCGCTTGCATTCTATCCAGCTTACTCAATGCCCACCCTATTGGTCGCTCTGATTTAGGCTGCACAATATGTCCGTCTTTTATTTCAAAGGTAATATATTTATGATCGCTTAGGGATTCCTCATCGCTAACTTGCCATCGATGAATTCTACCTGCTATATCCGTAGATGCCATGGTGATATCTATCACCGATTCCGTATCACCTCTGCTAAATGTTGGTGAGCTCCCTTTGTTGATGATCACAAGGTTCAGACTGGCCATCCAGTCCATCGTTGCGTCTCCTCTTCTATCAGTAATCTTAGAGCCCCACACTGTAGCTTTGGCATTGAAATCCCCAGCTACTATTACCTTTTTCCCCTTACCAATAATTTTCCTGTGCAGCTTCACAAGAAAATCATCAAATTCCTCAAAGCTTCGATTTGGCGAGAAGTAACAGCTTACAACCATCACTCCGGTTTTCCCCAATTGTACCCACGCATAGCCTTCTCCTGCTCCTTGCTCACTTATCTCGAGTCCAGTCTTTTTAATTGCTATCGCTGCTACTTCTGTTTTATCGTTTAGCCAATCTTTAGCTCGTGCCTTATTTGGCTCACTGGCTATAATAACGTCAATATTCATATCCACGCAGGTTGCGTCCAGAAGGCTATGGGCCAACCTTGCCTTGTTCAGATTAATTTGTAAGAACTTTACAGACATGAAGTAAATAAATAAGGGACATCACCGTATAGTATAAATAAAACTTATCGCTAGTAACACATTAATAAAACTTATTTCTAATATCACAGTACTATCACAGCTTGTTTTCATCACAGTTGGTTGGCTTCGCGGATATTACCTCTAAGGGCTCGTTTGGCATCAATCAGGGCTCTGCGAAAGGCTTCGCATTGGCCTTTTCTAGATTGGTGACCAGCTCTGTTGCAAAGAATGCAAAATGCTTTGAAAGTCACTAGCCCGGTGTCCTTCTCTACCGCATCTGATGCAAGCTTTAGACCTATCCGGACCTTTACATGCATTCGTGATATGCCCATGTTCCCAGCATCGGTAGCATCTGGGAATTTCGATCTTCTTCTCGATTTTGCATGTCACCATTCCTATTCTCAGACCCTCTTTTAGCAGTTTACCCGCATCCTCTTCGCCAAGAGACAATGTAACCGCCTGTGTATCCCTGGCATAAGGCCTCAATTCCCCCAACTTACACCTCGTCTCATCTATGTTCCCAAGCTTTTGTTGCAACACGGTCATAATTTCTTGCCTGTTTGACACTCCGTCCAGGCCTCTCAGGTACAGTGTTACCCATTTCTCACGTTTACCTAGTTGTCTAGTTGAAATTTTCTCGTCGCTTGTTCTTATGGCGTCTCTAATCCTTTTCACCACATTTTCATCTCTATTCACTTTAATCAGTAATTTCCCCTGCTTAGTGCTGCGTATTTCTTGTATACTTTCCAGCGCCTCGCAGTCTTTCAGCCCAGCCTTCACTTCGCTGAGTAGCGACTTATAATCTAAGCCTTTTTTTTCTAACACCAGGGCATACGATTCCCTGCCCGATGGTGCTTCTCTATAGTTAGCCTCCGTCTCTTTGTTTTTCCCGGGAGTATAGATCTCTACTTTTGTGTTCGTCTCGTTAAATATCCATTGCACCATTTTGCTCAGAGCCGCTACATTTACAGCCTTTACGCGGTGCATTGCTATCTGACTATCTTCCTTAGTTTCTTCCTTTAGTTTTAGCATAATCTCGAATATCCCCTTCTCGGTGCCATCATAAATAGCTTTCACTACCTTCTTTTTACTTATTGCCTCGGGGCCTTTTGATCGGACCCGAGTAAAGTTCTCTATGACTTCTACCGCTTCACTGGTATTTAACAGCTCCGGGAACCTGTCCCTGTAATACCGCTGGATGCTCTCACTCATATCGAGATCTCCAGGCTCAACTACGACCACTTTGGTAGTTTCGTCCTTAGTCAATATGGGATTCCCCACAACCACCTCAACATTCTGAAATAGGTTTTGATCCCAGTCCCTGCGTTTGATATCTTGCCAGATTTCCCAAGATATCTCACGTGGTAGCTCCATGACCACTTCTGTCCCGTAGGTCTGGGTACACAGCTCTTTGTTTTCCTTACTTGTAGTAATATTAGCAATCTTGATTTTTCGGCATTCTTCTTCGAGGGCTTTGACTCTATCTTTTAAGTCCTTCTGACCCTTTTCTAATACAGCATATTCCGAGATTGCTTCCTTTGCTAGGGCTAGCGTTTCGTCTATACCCATTTTTAGCTCAAGATGAACAGACCTTCTACTATTTTTGAAGATTGCCATCTCTTCAACTCTGTGTAGTGGCATCTGCAGGTTCAAGTTCGTCGGTAGACTCGTTGTTGCCTCATCGTCATCAGATTTTATTATCCTCCTTTTTCGTTTCCTTTTCCTTTTCTTGTCACCCTTTACTTCCGGGGATGACGTCTCTATAGCACTACTGTCTTTAACCTTCTTTTCGCTGATAACCCTAGTCGTTTTGGGGATTATTCCATAAGTTTTCTCTCCTTCCGGTACCAAATGTCCGCATTTTGCTAGTTCGTCCCCTTCAATGCTATTCTTGCCCAGCGGCAAGTCATTGAAGGTTTGTGTTTCGAGCCCTGTGGGCGTACTCCTCATTGGAGTATGCCAACCCTCGGCCCTTACTTGCTCCATGTATTTCAATGTGGCTATCGGTCCGGTCGGGGATCTAGAAAGAGCAGACCGCCTTGCTGTTGGGTCTTGAACATTTTCCCAGTCGTACTGGCTATGAAGCGTCTTTACTGGATTTTGGTCTATATTAGTCACCTTTTGGTCCTCTTTCTGATCCACATCTATCAGCTTTCCTACTCTTACAGCTCCTACCTGCGCAGACGAATCCTCCTTACTTACAATTTGCACATCCATTTTGGTTTGATCCCTGACCTTGGAAGGCTTTCCTGTTGGGGTACACCCTTGGTGGAGAAAACCGCCACCACCAGCATGGACTCATGCTGCAACACGATATGCCCCGCTGGGAGGACTAATCAACCCCTGGGGCTTCTGCCTCTTACTAACCCTACCGGTTTTCCGAGGCTCCACGCCCCCGACGACGTGGACACCCTCCAAAGCGCTTGTCTGGCCGGGCACCCAACGGACGCTTTATGCCTTCCTCAATATGGTTCCCATATCTCGGACACTACACGCCGTGGCGTCAGCTCCAAACGTCAAATCCAATAATATCCTAATCATGTCCATTTCATGCGGTTCAAGGAAGAAAAGAAGACAAGAGAAAAGTATTTGTTCATTTATGGAAAGTTGACATAACGTTAACGCAATTGTTTTGCTTTACTATTTGAATAGTGATTGGCTAATACAGTGCACAGAACTACAGTTTCTTGAATTTTATGTATGCCAGTGTAGGAAGTTTAAATCAAAACATTTTTTAAGAGGATTAATCGGGATATGCATAGTAATTTTGAATGTAGGTTTTTATGTGTAGGGCCAGTTAAGAAGTGAATAACAAGTTAGTAATTTTAAGGCACTAAATATGCGGACACGAAAAGCTGTATTGACTGACGATTTTGTTTATTGTAAAGTTGGCACTTCCAAAAATGGGATTGAAAACGTAACTACCAATATTCGTAAAACACAGAAAAATCGGTTTGGTAATAGTAGCATATAATTTTTTAAGGTTTTCTTTTTTATTAATACCTGGCCAACCTGATATTAGGAAATTAATTTTTCTTAAGGAAAGTGTATTCTTATGGTAATTATTTATTGTCAATCAAGGGTAAGTGTAGGTTGAATTTTATTCGGATTTGTATAGCCGCTTTCCGTAATAAAAACATCGAAAAGAATTACTAAGACAAGATCGCTTGGTACCCTTAATTATGAGAATAGAAAGTCTATCGAGACTAGTTGATATTGTAAAGTAGTTTAGTATTTCTCATTTCAAATATTTATTTTTATTATCATTATTATTTTTATTTCTTCTACAGGAACCTACTTCTGCATCGATGTAATAAGCGAATGTATCTTTGAAATTGTTACGAGGTCCAAGCACCTTCAAGGCAAATTTAAATTTGTAAAGTATCGCTCATTTTATCGGTAACCGGTTCTTAAAAACTTTAAAATGCTGAAATTTTTGTTTCGATTTGGCACTAGACTTCTAACTTGCCATACAAACCTCGGCAATTTTGTGCACATTAGAACTGGTTTAGTTTTAGATTCCGTAGTACGCACAGTGTAGGTTTTTAATTTTAAAATTTTTTAACCATAGTATCTGCCAGTAGCACTAACAGAAAAATTTTTTAATCGAAATGCATATCTAGTGCCTACAACCTTTTAATTAAATTACTCGATACTTTAAATTATTTTATTGTAAACGTAATATTTAGTGAAAACTTATAAAGGACATCTGGTTCTTCTACTTGCGGTGGCAATGGTCTGAACGCTTTTTTCTAGAAGACGAACCATTAGTGGGCTTACGTCGTACATATTTTGAACCACACATTTTTTTTCTCCTTTGAACCTCACACGCTTGCTGGAAATATGGCCTCTTTTCAAGTTCGCTCATTTTTTTCCATACAGCACCTGCTTGAATAGCAAGTTCCTTGACGCTCTGTGCTTCACAGCACCGTCTGTACTCTCTGAGAAAATTAAAAAAAGGATTGGACGTTATTGGTCCTGGTCGCCAAGATTTCTTTGTACTACCGCAAATTTGTTGATTCTCGGGTGTTGCACTATTTACTAAATCTGTTCTTGTATTTGAAATGCTGCCTACGTTACATCTTCTACCTCCGTCCAAAAATGAGCACCTTGTGTGCTGAGGATTTGAATGATTCTTAGATACAGATCTATTTCCGACCATTTTTTCAAATTGACTGTTGAATTCTTCTAAAAGATTAACGAGAATTTTGACGAATGCACTTTTAGTAATTTTAAAACGTTATTATTTGACAGCGATTTTCAAAACACTTTTGTTAATCTATGCCCCTACGTATTTTATTGAAAAGAAAGTAAACAAATCTACGACATTTCCTGACATTTACTGTGATCTAAGCTTACTCTACACGTAACTCGATTATGATTCAAATAAAACGTTTATAAATGAAGTTTTGCTTGTTGATAGTAATACACCAGATTCTAGATTTCTCCTTTTATTTATGGTTGATACCAAACACAATGTAAAGCAGCTACATATACGTAATTGAATTGGGTAGTCTTAACAGATTTATCATATTAACCGGAGAATACTAGTAAGTTGATGGTAAGACGTTAGTGACGATCGAAATTTACGGAATTTATAAAGTTCTAATGACAACGTTCCTTGAAAAATTGAGTAGGTGATATATAACACGCTGACTACGGGAACGAAAACAGGAAGAAAAAGATCAGGAATCTGAGAATTTGCCCAAAGAAGATCGTGGCAAAATTAAGATGGGATAGTATTTTTATTTAATTTTTTATGTCCATCTTTTAACAAAAAAACTCGTTATTAAATTAATATTTAAATTAATACGTCGATTTCCATCTCACAAAAGTTTAATTCTTCCACTGCTATTGGTGTCGTTAAAGACATTTCTATTGAGTAGTAAGGTTGCGTTCAAAATTGTAGTGGCGTACACATCTTTTATATGGACTAACGTGGTGCGTGTTTCAACTCCCTGTTGAAATGACATGTGATTTATTATTCCTATATCACTTTTTGAATTTACTAAGACCTTTGCCCGTTTTTCTGCCCTGGGTTCGATCGTGTATTTATGGTCGGTTTGAATATTACTGCGTTGGTATTTAATTGGTATTTGTCCGTATTTTGTTCTTAATAGCCGATTTTTTATATCAATATCTGCCCCTAATCTTCTTAAAAGATCCATGCCTATCAAGCCGTCATATTTATCGTTAAGTTCAAAAATACAAAATTTGTGTTTCAATTGTACATTAAAAGTTTTTGGTAAGGGTATATTAGCAATAAATTGACGTATTGTCGTTTTGTGTGCTGTATTGATTTTAAGTTTCCTTTTCTACAAAATTTAGATAACTAATTAAAGTTTTTGAAGATCTTGTATCGATTAATAATTTAATTTCAGCATGTGGTATTTCTATATAGGGTAAAATGTGTTAGTTGATTAATATTATTTAAATTTATTACGTCTGGTCGTATATATGGATCTGTCCAACTGAAAATTGAAGTATGCGTTTTCTTCATTCCTCTTCGTAATTTTCGTAAAGGTTGTCACATTTGTGGTTTTCTGAGTAATTTGCATCATTGTCTCTACTTGGATCTATATAATTATTTGTGTCTTCGCGTATAACTTGATTACTAAAATCTTCTACTTGTTGGTGGAATAGCTGGAATACCGAGATTCAGTGAAGGGGGTTAAGCAACCTGTAGCTACCAAGATCCTCCCACAGGTTGCTTAACCCCCTCACTGAATCTCGGTAAAATAAGACATAAAATTAGAAATTTCTCAATTGTATAAATAGAAGCATGTTAAAAAATGTTTTCCAATTCCCAAATTATTGAATTTATATAAAATTCACCAATACAAATTAATCAGCTGATTTCACGTTAAGCGTATTGGCTACCTTAGGAAAGTCGATCCCAGGTCGCAACACAAATTGAAGGCGATCATTCTTTTAAACTTTAAAAATTTTTGCTTAGTGTACTCTTACCAAATATTTCAAAAATTAATAAATCAAAGCAACCTTCAATTTTTGTCATAAACGTTAAACTTGAAGTTTTTATTATTTTGACAACGATCCTAGGTCATGGATCGAAACGTAAATAAAGATCATTTTAAAAACTATGAGTGGTTTAATTCTCAAAAAAGCTTAAGAAGAATGCTAAACAAACCACAACAAACATACAGAGAGTATTTATAGCAGTAGACTGGAAATAACGTCGACTTTGTAAGTAGGAAAACAACACAAGACAAGGTGATTATTAGAGCGTGAGTGGAATAAGAATATAGACGCGGACATAAGAAGCGTGTTTAGGATTTGTCAGAAAGAAGAGTAGAAGGACGGTTTTATGCGGAAAATACGGCGGTTGATCAGTTTAATTAGTTTTTCGGAGTAAAATGTCGTTGGAGTGGTGAAATTCGTAGTTTTGAAAGTTCGTTATGTTGTTTGTACGGAAGATTTTGTGGAATTGCGTGGCCGTTGCTACAGTTTGACGGAAGCAGTGTGAAAATACGTGACAAAATTGGGGTTTTGAGCTTATATAAGTCTTGCCAGAGGTGGCAAGGGTCGTTTTTATTCGCATATTTTCTTATCCATTTCGCTTACATTGAGTACCGTTGAGAAGACATCCTAGCTTAAAGACCGGTTGATAGTGCAGTCTGTCGTATATTTTTCAGTGTTATAAAAGCAAAAGTATGTGCAATTGAAGTAAACGGGCTGAACATATTTGTATAAATAATTATAACGAGTAATGCTGGATGTTACTGAGGTAAGCGATTGAATTACATCTTGAACGAGAGTGCTGGTTGGACGTTAAGTGAAGTTTGCACTCTGGATGGGGAGCTGAATGGAAGGCATCCACAAATCGTTGAGGGAATTGGATGAATGAGTCGAGATGGAATAGTTATTCTAAGTATAAAGCAGACATTGGGTGTAGTCCAGGAACGTGAGCTTAGTGGACGTCATCTACTGAGGTGGTGATTCCGGAGAATACTTCAGGTAACGAATTCTTTTTATTGAACTGTTTTGCTAGTCTTGAATTATAAAAACTATGAGTGATTTGAGTTACTGTATGAACTAAAAATTAATTTGATTAACATATGGAAAGACCCTTTCTATTTTAGATCTAAGCGTGAAAATACATAAATAAAATTTTTATTTAATGTAAGGAGTACACGGGTTTCTAGCGTAATTTGATAATGTAATAATTTATGCATACCGAATAAAAGGGGTTTATACTGAGCTCATCATAGATCTGGGAAAAGTAAATTTAGGGTTTCAGGATAGGCCCATCTACTTTTAAATGAAATGTTGAGGTATAGAGGAACTTAAAATTCACGAGAATTTAGATTGAACTAAAGTATGAAATATTTTAATTTAATAATTTGTAAATATTGAGATTGTGTGAATCATATGAATAAAAGGGTGTATGTTTTGTCGAAAGATTGAGTTTTTTAGTATTCTTTAATATAAAGGTGTAGAGAGAATGAGTAGCCGAAAAAGATTAGCTTGGGGAAGCATAAATTGTCTTATTTAGGTAAAGATTGGAGGAGTTTGGTTTGGAGTTCAGCTAGGGTATGTAGAAATATGGTCACCCAAAAATGGAGCACGATTTTTAGGTTTTCTTTTCAAGAACACACGATTCCATAAACGATACATACACGAAAATATATATATATATATATATATATATATATATATATATTACTCATATTTAGACCAGGGTAGAAAATTAATTAATTACATCAAAGAATTTTAATCACCGAGTATAAGGAATTTTATTAGATAATACGCTTTATTAAAAAAACGTGGAGCATAAAAATTCATTCGTTTCATTAAAAATAAGGGATTTAAATTATTTACAAGACGCTTTATATAAAAAGAAGCAGTATTAAAATGCTCAACGTGTAATTTAATTAGTCCAAGTAAAGAAACACATGGAAATTACGTGCAAAATTTATATTAATTAATTCAAGTTTAAGTAACCGGTATTAAACAAAATGTACAAATAATAATTGAATATTTAATTAGGAGTCACTAAAAATTAAAGGGTATTATTTTAATTGGAGTTAATTGAACCATTAGTAACATATAATATGCATAAAAGCTTGTAAAAACCCAATAATATTTAAATCGTAGAAGTGTTAGTTAGAAGTAGGACAATTGAACACCTGCGTATTTTTAAAAGTCTCGTTCTGCGTAAATTTTGCAGATAACAAATGGTTACAGAGAATGTTGGAGAAACCGTCGCTTAATATTCACGAGAAATGCTAATAAGGTGGGTTATTTCACAGACCACGTGGGTTGAAAATAACCGATACTAAAGAATATCAATTAGTACCACTCAGAACAGGGTAGATAGAGACAGATAATATGCGCAAGACAGAGACACATATAGTAAAAGGCGTGATTTGAGCAACGTCACTGGGTTGCGATTGGTTGAAAATAAGAGGCAAACATGAGAGGTAAAAATAACATTTCTGTATAAAAATTAATTAGTTATTCTCAGACGTTGCGAGCCGTGTCGAAATTTCATAGATCTTAAACTTGGACGTGTGCAAATTTTGTGGAAGCTGTGCCGAGCGATCGAAAAGGGAACATAGAATGACGAAATTCTGGAAATTGTCCGTTTGCGGGACAATACCGACGCACAGGCTAGCTATTATATATACCCGTGTTAATATGAGTTTCTCTCTCTTAATTTTTCGAATTTGATTCAATAATTTAAACAGTTTGCTCGTATATTTTGGTGATTATTTAATACGTTAAAACAGTTTGCTTTTTACGTGCTACAATGAAAGTAATTTAGTGCACTTAGAAAAGAAGATGCAAGGTAATAAAGTCTAGTTATAATGGCGAGTACTGTACCGATTATTCAAATTTGCAACGACAAATGAATACACAAAAGTAGGCAGTTTTGGCGTATAGCGTGAAAGAGGTATGAATTTCTTTGCTATTTTCGGGGGTGTTAATAAGTAAATGATTCGTAAACGTAACTAGATCCACAAAACAAGATACAGATATACACAGATGAGTTCCGGAAAAGCACTGAAACAACTTTAGATGAATGGTGGTGTAGAAAATTTTTAAAGGCGACCAGTAATCCGAGGACCTAAACATAACCCAGTTGGAATGGTGTGATTAACAGAGGACGATGTACATTGGAGCCACGAGTGCATTAACCTTCAGGTAACTTATGCTTTGTTATTCAATTTTTGATGTTTTGGTGTGTATTGAATAACTTTATAATTTATTTACTTAAAATGGACAATAGTGAATTTGTACTAACAACAAATTTTTAATTTTAATGTGAAATTTTCTTGTTTAAGTAGAAAGGGGTATTTAGTATTTATGTTCTTGATTATGATGAAAATTTGGGTATGTCTTTGAGCTCAATTAGACGAACCTGGTTAATTAACGTAAAGGGGTGGGAGATGCTCCCTTTGTACTCAGACTCAGGTCTGCATATATTGTTATATTAATTAGTAGGCATCCTACAAGGACTTTAATTTTGGATGCAAATTAAAATGATAATAAATTTAATCTTGAAGTTTTCTGATACTGAAATTTATGCTGAAATTTAATTTTGAAATTTTCATGTATTATGAATATTGATGTAAATAGAGTTAACGTTGATGTTTGTGGTAGGAATGTATTTGTTTCTTTTTGAATGAGGATGAAAGTTTTAACTAGGTGAGCAGCCGAGGCGGAAAAGAGTAAAGAGGCGATTAACAGAAGAAAGTCAACGGACCAGTTAATTTAAAGGTTTCACAGCATTCTTGACGCCCAATCTGTGGGACTCGATTTGAAAACCTTAGTTTAAGATTAATGGAGAGGCTTTTTGTACAAATCACAGCAATATATATATATTATACTGTCAAGAAGGGGTGGGCTTATAAAATGTTTAAATAGGGCTTCGAAACGACTTTGCTAGAATGGGAGTATATTTGGTTTTGTTGGAGTATTTTCTTTCAGGTATTTTTGGTTTATAAATTAACAACAACTATTCCACGTTTATAAATTTATAAAGCTTTTGAAACTGCATTGCATTCAACAACATATACCGGCCATAGACCAGGCTAAGCTAGTTATAAGTTTGCATTGTATACGTATTTTAATTGTTATGGTTGCACGTATATGAAATTTAATTTGGAGTTAGCGTTTTCAGAACCATTTGAATGTAAAAACAAATATCAAAATTGCTTGGTATACTGCACGCTTTTAAAATTTTAAGGAGTTAAGTGATACTCCCGTAAAATTTGTAAATCAATTTCAGTTTGAATATGTTTTAACAATTAAAGATTGGTTATGTAATGACAGGACGTTTACCGAATAAGACATAAATGTCTGTTGCGTACAATTTAAAAGCTGAACCATCAAAGTTTGTTAGCTATTTTCAATATTGTAAAAAGTTCAATATACATAAATCACTGGATTACAAACCATCTAGAAAATGAATGTATCTAGAGAATACAACTGTATTATTAATCAATTATTAATAATTAGAAATTACATAGTGTGCGTAGAGATAGTTGCTATGGCAACGGAAACAAAAGAAGACGGTTTTTATTTTATAATGGACTTCAAATTTATATTACGAAAAAATAGACGTGTTTTTGTACTGTTATGAGTTTTATTACATTTAAAAAGTTACAAGAAAGTTTTGAAAGTCAAGTTGTACCTGGAGATAGCAAATAGTAGCAGTTTTACGGCGAATAAAAGTTAATTAAAAGAGGGAGTGCTGGTCTGTACCGTTATTGTTTGAAGACGAAAGCATAGTGGAATTGGAGTTATCTGAGTATTTGTATAACATAAAATTTGTAGAAATATTAGTAGTTTTATAGTCTGGAGATTACCAGTTGCTCGAGTTACTTATTATTTACAGGAGGTGCCTGCAGTTGGTCACTTGACTTCAGGACGGCTGGAAGGCGGCGCTTGTATCTGGATTCCAGGTATTAGTATTTAATATCTACGCAGTGCTTTAATCAAATTTATAAAAGTGGAACTAGTGTTTGGGAATACTTTTGGCTTTTACAATTATTTGAAGAATGCTTGTGTATTCGGTTGCAATTGTCATAATTGTCCTAAGATAAAAAAAAGAAAGATCAATCCTGTAATCATGAATAAACAATACAAAATAGGTGGTAATTGATTATAAAAGGGTTCTCTATAACTCAATATATACCAAAATATAACAGAATATATATATATATATATATATATATATATATATATATATATATAATACTTCTTCTTTGTAGGTTTTTAGGTCCGCTGGATTTAAATAAATACTCTTTTTTATGACCTAAATTTTCGCATATATTTTTTTATGCTTGATCACAGGCTACAACTGTATTAACCCTCAACCAAAATCACAAAATGGACTTTTCAAATCCAAAACTATTAAAAGTGGAACAAAATCTTTTTAAAAGGACTTTCTTGGAGATGTGCTACATCTATAAAAGCCCAAACAACTTCAACAAAAAAACGAACATTAACAACCTAAGCGTCATATATTCATATTTATTAAAATTTAAACATTAAATGCCTTCAATAATAGCCAAACCCTTCACCCTCAACCACTTTTTATTTCTTTCTTTTTTGTTTTTTGTTTATTTTACATTTATATATACTCAATTGTTGATAACACATATTACAATTAAATCACTATTACAACACACACACACACACACAAACATGCAAAATTACACAAACACATTCACCCTCACATGCACACACACACACACCTACATGGACATACACTCACAAACCAACACTGTCGTTAAAAACAAATAATAAACTTTTATCAAAAATGACACTGTCATTTTACTTTCACTATTTACATTAATATTTATTCTATAAAAAACATTATTTTATTCCAAACACTGATGTCAATTTCAACCATCCTCACTGTAAGTTTTTCTTATCTTTGTTCATCCTTTATAAAGCGTTAATACAGTTGTAGCCTGTGATCAAGCATAAAAAAATATATGCGAAAATTTAGGCCATAAAAAAGAGTATTTATTTAAATTCAGCAGACCTAAAAACCTACAAAGAAGAAGTATTATTCCTGCAAGGTCACCAAGAATTATTATATATATATATATATATATATATATATATATATATATATTGTGGTGAATTATGCGATGATAATTTGTAGATAATGGCTAATAAGTAGAAAATATAGGGTTATAAAGCATTTATATGATGCAAAACATATGTAGACACTTCAATACAACAAAGTGAACCAGTTACGATTCAGAAATCAACCTTCAAGCTGTATGTTGCTAAACCCTTCATAAAGAGAACCTTCGTCTGGTAGATGGATCTTCTATTAGTGGATGCAGGTGAATATTAAGGCATGATCTTGTAATATAAAGGACTGTCATTAGGGTAAAGTGATATTAAAAGTTTGCAGTGGTTATAAAAAGATATTTAAAAATTAATAAAGTTAGACAAATGAAAAGGAATTAAATGAGAACTTTAAAATTGAGTTTAGAGCAAAATATTGCTATTTCAATGTATATTGTATTATTTGTTTCTTTTTGTTGTAAGAATATGTTTGGATTGCATAAAGAGTAGACATATAAAAAAAATGAAATGTTGTAGGTATCTAAAATACCGTTGTTTTTTGTGGAGTTTACCTAATTAATAATAAAGATTGGAAGTTGTATTCTTTATTGGCTCCTAAAAATTTATAAAATAAATTAATTTTAATTTATTGAGAAGTTTACCTAAGTCAAATAGGATAATGAAAGCATCAGAAACAAAATATAAAGGTTTTGAACATAAGGAATCCACTTTGGTGAAGAATAATTTAGAAGAGTAATAAAAAGAGTGGAGGCGTCGCGATAAGAGTCTTCTGTAGCAAAGTTTCTGAAACAGCAGGAACACTTCCAGTAAAATTTTATATAGGAGAACCAGCACAGAAAATTCAATTACAGTTGGAGGTTGTACTCAGTATTCAGAGAATCTGGAGATATAAGTAGTAACCAGTACATCGGTATCACATTTATTAATCAGTTGTGTAGAACGAATTTGTTTTATATTCTGAAAATTATATGAGAAGTAGTAACATAAATAAATTATTGATAATACCCTGTGAGAAGGAAGCCTTGAGCTACAGCCAACACATTGTAAAGAAAATCTAAATCCCAACAAAAATTATAAGTTATAAAACTCATTTTAATTTGTATTGTTTGTATAAGATCTATTTCTGAACCGAGAATGTGGTTTCACACTACATCATAATAGGCAGACATTTTCTGGTAGTAAAATCTTATACTTTAAAGCTAAGGTTGGTTGGTAAATATGGAAATTGGTAAATGCAATTATTTGAATTTGTAATATACAATGAAGATGGGAAATGCTTCGATATAAAAAGTTATTTAAAATTTTATTGAATAGCTAAACCGAGGATGCACAAATGAAGATTTTAATAATATGCATGAATTTGTAAGCTGAGAATTGCCGCCAATTTAAGAATGGAAGCGGAAGATATTTAATACTATTGATTGCGAATTCGAGAAGCGCTTTGTGGATTTTTGCAAGTATTACTTTTAAAGTATTGCTTGTAACTGATATTTGAGTGTATGTAATTTTAATGTTAGATAGAATAAGTCTTAAGCATAAAATATTTCTTTTGTAAAGATCTTTACCAGGAAAATTAGTGGTCAGAGTTTGGAACACTCTGATTTTTTTAACTGATTTTTTTTGCTATCCATAAAAAGAGAAATGAGTTCTGTAAAATTTAAAACTCGAGAAGGTGAGCAACTTTTTGATAATTAAATAAATAGGTATTTGTTAGAAATAATTTGATGTTTGAAAGAAACCATGGTTTAAATGTTCTATATGATTCTATATGAGAGAATATATTTTTGACTGTATAGATGGTTTCATTTCATTCTGTAAACTTCAGCGTTTCCGTTGAGCTAGCCAGGCAAAGAAAAGTTAAGAAGGAAGGTAAGTCAGTTTAAATTTTACAACTTGCTGTATCTGTATCTTGCCTCTGTTGCTTCTCTTTGATATTCCAATCTGTTTTCAAGAAAAAGCCGTTTAATTAAATTTGTTTTAATGGTTCTTAGTGGTTTGTTACGCCAATAATAATAATATTTTAGTAGTCTTATTTTACTCTCTGACAGTCGTCATTATGATCTGTCAGTTTTTACTTAAAAAATCCATAAAAGTATTTAAAGTATCAACTCGGTAAGTGTTTTCTTTAACCTCCCGACTGAAATTTCTTCCACAAAATATATAAAAAGTTGATGCATATTTTTTATATGGCACTAACAAATACTCTCGTTTATTCAAAACAATATGACTTTACCAAGACTAAGACAGCACAGTAGAACAAGAGTGGGAATATCTTGTAATATAACAAGTTCACGGTAAATAAGGGTGAAAATTGGCTTAAGAAGAAAGAATTCTCCTAATAGACAGACGGCTAGTAAAGTTTAAGCTCTGGGTAGATCGTGAGACGTGTCGTCGGTTCGATACTCGAATAAAACACAAAAGATGGTAAGCGCCACCGTATCTTTTAATACAACGGCAAAGGGCATAAGTTTCTGATCGATTTGGAGAATTTTAAACAAAGAGAAGCTTCTTCAATGACACTTTACTTCAGTTCAGAGTTTGTTGCTGCAAGGTCCTCCAGCTCGACTCCGTTTAAGTAAGCTTTTATTAGAGCGACAAAACGTGGATCTTAATTTTCTGAATAAGATATTCTACCGTAACTAGTTGGCTAAATAAAAAACAACTAGAACACAACACAAGATCCAGACCACTAGGTGGAAAAACAAACACCTAGAACACTCGCACGATAAATAACGATACAGACAAGACAGCAAAAACCACAAGGTAAACGCTGACTACTAGACGCGTCCTGAGAGGGCAGGATCAACCGGGATAATAAAGATTTTCTTTACTGATGAGGCATCGTTTACTCACCGTCGATTTTGCAACTGGAGAAACAATCATTTGTGGTATTCAAGAAACCCCGAATTAAAAACACTAAGATTTTTGATATTGTATGTGGGTTTTTTACTATACAGGGTGTCCGGAAAATACGTGTACAACGTAAGAACAGAGATTTTTTGGCTCGAAATAGATCGATTTGAGCCAACTTCTCTATTATACAAGTTGTTTCATTTAGCCGCTAGGGGGCTTCAAAAATTGTGATAAATATTTGATATTTTAAAATAACTCAAAAACGCGTCGATAGATTTTGACCATTTTTGGGGTGCGAGTTTCTACTTCCAATTGACATCTTTTGGTGGTGTACACAATAATTTTAAAAGCATACGAGTGTCCCAAAAATGATGTATTGTATAAATATCCGACCATTACCTTTTTCCTGTTTATGCAATGACTACCAATTCTTTTTTATGAGTAGTCGACTTAATTTGGAAACATTTTGTCTCTTATAAAATTTTGATTAGACGAGCGGTTTGACAGAAAAAAATAATTTCAAATGTCTGTTTTTTAATTTTTATTTCATTGTTTTGTTTATTTTTTTATTACTATCATTGAAAATTAACAGCGCGGTACAAGTGTTGGACCATTACAATAAATTTTCAAAATGGCCGCCATTTTCTTGAATGCACAAATTAACTCTTCGTAAGAAGTTTAACTGAACCCTCTGCATTGTTTGTGCATTATTTTTTAAAGAGTTGGCTGCATTTAAAATTCGTCTATACAATTCTTCTTCGCTATCAAGTGGTGATGAATAAACCTTAGATTTTAAGGTACCTCACAAAAAATAATCACAGGGCGTCAAGTCCGGCGATCATGCTGGCCAATTTGTAGGAGCATCATATCCCCTTCCGATCCATCGATCCGGATATTTTTCGTGTAAATGTTGTCGAACAGCTAGAGTAAAGTGGGGAGGAGCACCATCGTGCATGAACCACATGTCTTGGCGAAGTAACAATGGCAGATCTTCCAATAAATTCGGCAATGTTTGTTGTAGAAAGTTGAAGTAATTGTCTCCGTTTAATCGATTTGGTATCACAACAGGACCTAATAAAATTATCAATAACTCCAGCCCAGACATTAATCTTAAATTCATGTTGATAGTGAGTCACTTTAGTTGCATGAGGATTTTCTACAGCGTAAACATGTTCATTATGTATGTTAGCAATACCAGATCTTGTAAAAGAAGCTTCGTCTGTAAATAAAATTTTGCGACTGAAATTTGCATTTTGAATTCTCTGATCTTGAATAAATTGACAGAAAGCTAGACGACTCTCATGATCGATAGGCAAAAGGTCTTGTACCTGTTGAACGTGGTATGGGTGTAATAACTGTTCCTTTAAAACATCATGAACAATACTTTTAGGAACTTCTAGTTCAAGTCCTAAGCATTTGGTGCTTATTTTTGGGTCTTCTTCAACTCTATCCAAAATTTGTTCCTCCAGATCCACAGTTCTTGTGGTACGTTGACGTCCTCGATCCGCATTTCTTGACTGAAAGCTACTATTTTCACAAAGACGTCTTTCAATATTTGCGAATGTTTGGTGGTTTGGCATTTGGCAATTAGGAAATTTTCCCTATAGACTCTGACGCTTTCACGACCATTGTCTTGAAAAAATCCGAAAACCAAAAGCATATCCACCTGTTCGTTGTTTGTGTAAGTACTCATAATGTAAGATGAAAGATGCAAATTTTTATTGAATTAAGCAGAAATTCACGACTTGATAGGTAAACTGAGGTTAAATGACAGTCAATTAAATAAGAAATAAAAAGCAAAGCCAACTACTGAACTATGCTTTTTGATTTGCCCCGTTTTATATTTAATGCAGCAATGATGATGAAAGTATGCAGACATTTGAAATTATTTTTTTCTGTCAAACCGCTCGTCTAATCAAAATTTTACAAGAGACAAAAAAGTTTCCAAATTAAGTTAGCTACTCATAAAAAAAATTGGTAGTCATTGCATAAACAGGAAAAAGGTAATGGTCGGATATTTATACAATACATCATTTTTGGGACACTCGTATGCTTTTAAAATTATTGTGTATACCACCAAAAGATGTCAATTGAAAGTAGAAACTCGCACTCCAAAAATGGTCAAAATCTATCGACGCATTTTCGAGTTATTTTAAAATATCAAATATTTTTCACGATTTTTGAAGCCCTCTAGCGGCTAAATGAAGCAACTTGTATAATAGAGAAGTTGGCTCAAATCGATCTATTTCGAGCCAAAGAATCTCTGTTCTTACGTTGTACACGTATTTTCCGGACACCCTGTATAATAAAAAACCCACATACAATATCAAAAATCTTAGTGTTTTTAATTCGGCAATCAACTGTTTACTTTTGGAGCTTAGTTGATGCCAGACACAATCAAGCTGGGTCTCAAGGATTTTGTGAAATTGTTTTGTTAAGCAGTTATCTATTGTTATTTCCTGCAATTTAAATTATAATATGTTATATATATTTAAACCTACCGACCTGAAATTCTACAGTTCTATTAAGTCGTTTTAGCTCTTTAACTATCAAGTTCATTAAATCCAAAATGCAACATTGAATTTTTGACATGGTTTCCGATAAAGGTATATGAAGTTCTATAACTCGAGGCTAAAAGAAAAATTATGTTATCTACAAACATTAAAATCATATACCTGTCTCTCTTTAAAACTCTGTATCACCAACGAATGAAAACGTGGCCAAATATATAATTCTTTTACAAATACAGCTCGCATAACACGTTCAATATGTCCAAAGCCTATTGTAAAGCTTTGTGCGCTGCTTGAAAATGCTTTAATAAACCCAATCTAAAAAAATTATACTCATTAGGTATCTATATAAATAAAAACACAAATTTGTACAAACAAATTAACTAATAAAAATTTAAATGTGTAAAGCACATCCCTCCTCTCCCCCCAATATGGTTCAGAAAATAGCACCTTTTTATATCTCCAAAATTAAAACTTAACATTTTGGTAGTTCCAAAACTTTCACAACGTTGCATAGGAATGCTGTTTCTTGAAATACTCTGATACTTATTATAAAGATTATTTGGGTATTGATGGCATAACGAAGCTTTTATGCTATAAAGTGTTATTTCTAGCCTGAGACATTAGTCAAGAGATCAAAAATAACTAACAGCAAGGTAAGCCCTGCATATATACAAAACCTAATGCATGATCATAGATTTTCAAACTGTAAAATATTGCTAAAAATTAAGTTGTTACTCAGGCTTAGTTGGATTTTGGAAGTAGACTATATTTTTTTATATTAAGCGGTAAATAATTTATTTAAAGAATAAGATAATGAAACTACTTTAATTTTAGAGGCATCGGAGCCAAAATTGTTTGAAATAAGTATGAATAATTTTTGGCATTTCTGTGGCATTCCATATACAGCAGCTTGTAAGCAAGAAATCAACAATACACAGAATTTAATATCTATATATTTGATCTGTCAAATCAGAGTCAAGGTGTCATATAGTTACTTGTCGACTATGTTGCAAAATGTTGAAAATGTGTTCAGCATGTACCGTGGAGGTAGTACAGTAAAGAGACGCTGTTACATAATAAAAGTGGCATCATGTCAGCCATGTTGTCACTTGTATACATTTTTGAGTTTTTAGTACATTTCAACATTAAGTGGGTGTGTAGATTATATTTGACGTTGCAGATTGTAAAATCACTAAGATGTCGTATGCTGTTCGCACTTGTAACAGTAGAGATGCTATATTGAATTCACTTAGCACACCTTTTTCTCATTAAGAAAAGTACTGTGATAGCGTCTCCTTATTAAACTACCTCCATGGTATTTATATATAAGATACACATTAACTTCAAACCGAACAAAATAGACTTGGCAAAACTCCACTTCAATACCAATAACAAAAATCAGTATGCTTTAAAATGTAATGTCAACTCACTATATCTTTTTACACACATTTAGCATTAAGAATTTAGCTGCCTGAATTACTATTTATGACATCATGGTGTTGATTCGACAGATCAAGTATAATGCTGATCATCTAAAAAATTGAGTAATAACCACAAATAGTAAAGCCAATAGCCAATTTATAGAATATATGACGTTTTGGGTCCCAAAAACTTTACTATTCGTTGTTTTTTTCTGGCATATGGAAATAACATATGATTAGAATAAGTAGTCGGAAAATATATTTTTAGTAATATTCTGATTCCAAATTACTCATTACATCAATCATCAACAACATTATTAACAACACAGAAAACTGGTTGGTATAAAACAACTCTAGAATTGAAATTTAATTTCAGTTGCAAAACAGTAAGCGAAGGATTATGCGTCAAACAAAATTAGTTGCCGAGAAACAGCTGCCTGGAAATAACAGGCGGCTCCGTGACGTAGTGGTATGTGTGTGACTACTACGCCCAAGGTCCCGGGTTCGAATCCCGACACGGTCCGCTTGAAAAATGTCAGGCGAGCATTTTTCGCAAAAATACACCCTCGTTCGGATGAGAGGTAAAATGGAGGTCCCGTGTGTGAGTGTTGTCACGCACGTTAAAGATCCCTACCTTGCTTGGAACAGCAAGGATTCGGCAAAATTCAAAATTTTCCAGGTAAAAAAAACTCGCTTCCTGGCCAATGTAGTACCTTAGGGTGGAGCATTGGAAAATCACATGTAATGCCTGGAAATAACAAATTCTGTTCTGATGACAATACATCCAATTGTGGTTCCAAGAGTGATGAATCTAAATTGATATCTACTTACAGCAAAGTGGGTAATTAAGAGCAAGTTGTACCTCTAAATATTCATAGGTAAATCCATAAGACCTTGATAAATAGTCAGCTATTTTATTGTGATGAATTTTTCGAGAGTGCGATGCATGTCAATCTGGCAAGACCAAATTGCCATTAATAATCTGACTAAAGCCCAAGCGCTTTAGCACGAGGGCTTTAGTCTTTGATTATTATTAATGGCAATTTGGTCAAGTTGAATTGCAGAGCACTCGAGGAAAATTAACACAATAAAATAATAGCTGCTACTTTATCAAGGTCGCATTGTATTTTGAACGATTATTTCCAGGACCAAAGTGGATTTAATAAAGTAAACGCTGTATTTATGTTTAAAATTAATAAAAAAAAAAGTTAACAAATTAGCAAAATGCAACGCTCAATAGCACTTTGTTGTTAAAAAATATTTAATGTACAGTTATTGCAAATTGCACTTCCTGAACTGCTCAACGATGTAGTTGTAGCAGTTTTCATTGACATTTCAGATTTTTTACACTCTCTTAATTTATTTAAAATATTTCGATAAAGTTCATCCGTTTGTAAAGAGCTGTATTGATGAAGAATTGGAGTGCCCTGTTATCTTAATGAGCTGCTGTTTAGGCACTCCAGCTTTTGCTAATTGGGAAACTGCAGTTGACCGGTAGGAATTGTTGCTAATTTTAAAACGCTTGGTGTCTAAACCTATACACTGCGCTCCCATTCTCATCCACTTTGAAACTCATTCCTTCCAACTGGCGAATTTTTATCGCAAAGAGAATCTGCATTTTTCTAATATTGATTTGGAGTTAAAAACAAATGGTTACAAGTAAAGTTGATCCACGTTTCTCCATTAATTTGTATACAATCTCACTGGGCAACGTTCAGGATGATCAATATTCTGAGTTAGAAATTTGCTGTCTGAACATTTTTTTGTCTCCTTTACAAGTTTTAGTAAAAATTTGGTTATATTCTACTCTACCGGACTCGTTACCATCCATTTTCACTTCAATTTTAAAATAGTCAAACAACGAACACCACCACCACGCCATGCCAATTCTACAGCAGCTAAATTATAAAACTTTTTTTGGAACCTGTCAGGAGTTCCTCATTACATGTATGAACTAGAGCATATACATTCTGTATACCAAGAGCTGAAGCACTTTATTTTCGCTTTTGTGTACATTTTTGTAATTCACGGCGTTTAGCATTGCGTGCATGACGTGCACTTTTAAACTCGATTGCTAGAAATGGATCTATTTTGATTTGGTATTCCTTGAAACATAATCCTTGGAGCGATTTTGCAGTAGAATTACACATACATTCTAGGGAGTATTCTGCATAGTCGTCACCATCTTGTTTTTCATATTCCATACCTAGTCTAGTAGAATGTTATTCAAATTTTGACTAGATGTATTTGCAATAAAAACGTATTTTCGATATTCACAGAAGTTCATAAACTGTTTCCATAAACTACATCTACTCTTTACAGTGTTCGAAGGCGTACAAGAATTTACAGCACAATCAATTTCTTCTGGTGAAACATTGCTAAAACGGTTCATTTTATCAACATCTTAATCAATTGTATTAACTAAATTTCTCATTTTTCATTGTTTGACATTATTACTACTATTACGACAGGAGTCCGCCTACGTGATAAAAGCTACCTATTGAAATTGTCGTGACTTTTGTAATTTTTTTTTTTACAGTAATAATAAATATTTATTAATTAATATTGATAAGTTATCATAGCAATAAAAATACTGTTATAATAAAACTAAAGCGAAAATAAAAAGAACACAACAAGGCAAAATTACACAATTCGTTCGTAAAATAATAAAAAGGCTTGTGCTTCAAGCACTTGTTTTTCTGGCACTTCTGAAACGTGTAGATCGCTAACATAAAACCATTTGCCTGATGGCATTTCAATGTTAGCTTCAACGTCTTTACATTCTGAAAACATTTTTTTTATTTGGTTTTCTGGTATAAATTGCCAACGATAACTGTTGTTTTGCAACGGGGTTCTTATTTTAACATGAGCGACATAATGGCCATTATCAATTGAACCTCTGTGTTCTATAACACCATATAATGTGTATATCGATTTGGCTTGATTGGGAATGAACGTTGAAATGTTGCCACATTGTTTTGAACAGAATGGTGTTAGGTAGATAGATAGATAGATAGATAGATAGATTTATTCGTGCTCAATAAAATGTTACATTTTTTAACGCACACGTCCTATATAATACATAGATTAAAAACATATACTATAGTTCTAGAGTATATGGCTCTTAATTAATAAAAAATAATGTATTTTCAACACACATGTCCTGTTTAGTATATATATTAAAACTTAAATTACTATAGTATATGGCCCCTGGCTAAGAGAAATTGAGATCACTGTTATAATACTCTTCAAGTGAGTAGAATGCTTGCTTTGTTAAAAATGCTTTTACTTTTATTTTAAATTGTAAATGCTGTAATGTTTTAATACTTTGTGGTAGACAGTTGTATAATTTTATTGCATGGTAATTTACTGAGTATCTAGTTCCACTTAGCCTAGTGTATGGGATTCTAAGTGTATTGTTGTTTCGTATGTAATGCTTATGTATTTGTAATTCTCGATTATTTGTGAAATTATCCAAGTTCTTATGTACATAAATCAGGCAATTCAATATATATAGTGAGGGCAAAGTAAGTATCTTTAGTTTCGCAAAATTTTCTTTACAATTTTCTCTGAAACTTAAATTGGATATTATTCTCACAGTTTTCCTCTGTAATGAAAATAATCGCTTTGCACATGGTGAATGTCCCCAGGCCAATATTGCATAAGATATGTGACTGTGGAATAGTGCAAAGTATGCAACAAGAATTACATCATCAATAACATAATTTTTTAAGGAACGAATGCAGTAAATTGATGTATTTAGTTTTAATGCTGTTGCATTGATATGCTCATTCCATTTTAGTTTAGGGTCTATATAAACCCCTAAGAATTTTATAGCAGCTTGATTTACAAAACTATGTTTGTTAAGGGAGAATAGCATGTGTTGAGACTTATCAGAGTTTAAGTTTTATTTATGCGATAGAAACCATTGATTTGCAGAATGATGTGTTATTACACTTTTGTTTATTAGGTCTATACAGGATAATGACTTATTTATAAGAGTTGTATCGTCTGCAAAAAAGATTGAATTTGCCAGTTGTAGGTGAGACGATAGGTCATTTATATAGATTAAAAATAGAGTCGGACCTAAAATAGAACCTTGCGGTATGCCATGTTTTATTACGCTTATATCCGATTTAATACCCTTATAAATAACTTGTTGACTTCTGTTGTTTAAGTACGATTCGATTAACGAACAACTGTTTTACTGAACTTATAAGAATTCAGCTTATTTAACAGAATTTCATGAGATACACAGTCAAAAGCTTTACTAAGATCGATAAAGGAAGTCATGCAAAATTCTCCATGTTCAAAAGAAGTAGTAATTTCACTAATTAGTTGCAATATTGCTCCGATAGTTGACTTGTTAGCTCTGAAACCATACTGATTAGGGGAGAAGATATAGTTTGTTTCAAAATACTTTACAATTTGATTATTAAGGGCCTTTTCAAAGATTTTTGATATGATTGGTAACAGGGATATGGGACGGTAGTTCGTTGGACTATTAGGATCACCTTTTTTGTATAGCGGGATAACTTTAGCTACCTTTAGTGCATTTGGATAAATATTGCAACTAATGCATGCATTGATAATTTTTGTGATTGGAGCGATCAATAAGTTTTTACAACATTTAATTATATTTGTACTTAATCCATAATAATCAGTGTAAGTTTTACATTTTAATGAATTGATTATGTCTCTGACTTCATTGAATGTTACCAATTTAAAGAGAAACAATAATTGTATTTATCTTGATCATTTATATTGGCATTGACGTTATTCACAGTATTACTCCTTTTTTCAATTAATGCAATTATGGTTTGGGCTACAGTAGTGAAATAACTGTTGAAGTCATTTGCTGTTAATGTAGAGTTTATATTTTCTTTTGTGTTTAATCTTTTGGAGTTTATCACCTCCCACATAGATTTAATACAGTTACTTGATTTTTTAATAATATTAGAATTATGCTTGATTTTAATGCTTTTTATTGAACAGCGATATTTTGATCTGTAATTGTTACGTCTACATCTATTTTCAGCCGTTGGGAATTTTAAGTATAATTCATTCAATAGTTGTAAAGTATTGCGCATATTTCTTAGGTTTTCATTAAACCACGACACATGTGCATTCTTTGCAGTACCTGATATTTTCGTAAGGAAATGATTCTTCAAATGTAGCAATCAGAGTTGAGTGGAAGGTTTCAAAATTCTGTTCTGCATCATCTTTAATTGAGAAATTCAATTTATCTCCTCAAGGCGTTTGTAAAATGTGTATTTGTTCTTTGCAGACCAATGACGAACTTTCATGTCTAACCCAATATCTTTTGAAATTTTTACATGTGCTTTAAACTTTATACCAAAATGATCTGATATTATATTATTCTGTTTTCTGTGTTAAAGAGTGTTATGTTAGTAAAAATATTATCTATACAGTTATTAAGTCTTGTGTTAAAGAGTACAGTTTTTTCTAATTTAAATGATTGACATAAGTCAGTTAGCTCTATCGCATCTTTCTCCTTTGTATTAAATTTAACATTAAAGTCACCACACAATATAACCTCTTTCGATAGATCTATTTGATCTAGAGCTTTATTTAAGGTGTCGATAAATATATTGAAATCTCCTAAAGGGGATCTATATATATTTATAATAACTGTATTCAGTTGATTTAAAAGGATTGCTGAGATTTCACAATGTACTTCAACAGACAACTTATTCACTTTAATTAACGTTTGATATCTATTTTTAAATTTATTATGCAGTAGAATCATACTTCCACCATGTAACTTAACTGTCCTTGCAAAATAGGATGATGTAAAGTAAGCATTTAGACTAAACATTGATGCTTCGATTTCATTTAGCCAGTGCTCTACAATGCAGATTATATCATAGTTTTTGTCTTCCAAATAAGCTTCTAGTTCATTAGTTTTATTTGTAACTGATTGAATATTTTGATAATAAACATATAGCTTAAAATTAAGAGACTCTACGGGTTGCTTACTATGTTCTCTATCAGATTGTTTTTTCTTGTAAAAATTAGTTATAGTGATTAAGTTGTATACAAAAGGATTTCCTTCACAGTCATTTTTTACCAAAAATTTGTATTTCTGTTGTTAACTATTACATGAATTACATTACACTTCAAATTACTTAATTTGATAATATTAATTAAGTATCTTATCAATACCCGTTTCCCTATCGCGTTTAAATGCAACCCGTTATTTGAATAGTGCATTTGATTTAAGTAAACATTCACATTGTACAACTTAAAATTAAAATTTTTCTTGCTCAGTGTAATTAAGGAGTCATTTATTTTATTAATTGTTGTATTATAGTACGAAGTCACACCAAACATGTACGGTATTGTCAATAATATTAAATTAGTATTTTTGCATAGATTTATTATATACTTAAATGATTCCATAATTTCACCTTTCGTGCAATTCTGCACTATGTCATTTGACCCACCAATAAAGATTATAAAGTCCTTATATGAAAAGCTTTCTATTGATTTACTTAACCCTTCTGTAATCTGACGTATTGTGGCATTAGGCTTGAAGTGGGATTGTATATTGTTTGCTAAGTGCTGATCAACCAATTTATTTAAATTTCTTACATGACTATCACCTAATATTAAGATTTTTGATAGAGAATTGTTTTTTAGAAAAGAATTGTTGTTACACCTAGATATATTTATAGCTTCAGTTGATTTATTGTTTGCATCGATTGTAGAGCTTGTGATAGGATCTCGAAAATATATATCAGACAATGTAGATGAATGCTTTAGCTGCTTTTGAGTTACAAGCTGGCTTATCTCTTGGGTCAGGTGTTTATCACTTCTTATTGCATTATGCCCTTTCTGCTTTTTGACTTCTTGGGTGGTCATTTCTGTGGCTGAAATTTCAAGATTCTTTTCTATAAATTGAAATTTTGAATCTGTCTGGTGTTGGGATTTTTTAGTGAGTATCTGAATTTCATGGTTTTTCTCATCTATGGATTTTTGTAATGATATAATTTCCAGTTGCAGTTCTTTCATTTTTGTTTCCAGTATATTAATCTTCTTTTCATTGATGATATTACTCTTCACTTGAGGTAATACAGAGGTACAGCATTTTATTTGATTACCTTGAATAATGATATTCTTGTTGTGGTTCCTTTCAAAACAGCTTTTATGATATATGCCATGGCAATTTATACAGATATAGTTATTGGCAGGTTTATCTTTGCAACATTTAAAATAATTCATTTTAAAGTTGATAGGTTGTATACACACCTGTTTGTATTGATCAATATGTTAGAAGTTCTGTAGTATATCTTATCAGAAGTTTCTTTTAAACTTAAATTGATTTTTAACTAGAATTTGAAATTGCAGACTTATATTTATTTTTTGGCCTACTAAATGACACCAGTATGAGCCTTTTTTCATCAACTATGCACTGATACCAGACACATACACATACACATACATGAAATATTAACTTTTAGATGGTTTAAAATAATTTCAAACTCGACAAATTGGTCTAGTAACATGGGAAAAGGAACGTAGCTATTTATTTTTGTAGATCGAAAACTGAAGAACTCAAATCGTTTTAAATGTAAAATCAATACAGCGGGTGGATTGTAGACTAGGTGTTGTTTAGAAGTATTAGTATTAACAGTTGTTTGGACAAGATCAAATTGCTTTTTTGAGCACATAACACAGCTTACTTTGTTGTTTCCAGTTAGTAACTCACATGTTGAGAATTGGTTTAAGCAAGAATGTACGGAATATTGGCTTTCTACGTATTGGTGTTTTGGTATTGTGGTGCTGTCCTTTGTAACATTTATTTGGCTGTCATCTAAGTCTTCTGTTTTGTACTGCGATATTGGTGGAATTTGTTTTTCGGATATTGGTAAACCCAAATCTAAAAACAATTCAATCCGACGTGCAATATTCTTACAGTCTTGACACTGCAATGTACTAACTAAGGCACCTTGAAAAACTTGTTCAGTGGGTGATAGTAATTCGGATGCTTGTACACTTTTCAAGACCTCTTCGCGTACTACTTCAAACAGATGTCTTAAAAATTCATGTGGGTCATATTGTTGGCCTTTTGCAAATGCTGGCATTTTTTTTTTGTAGAACTTGAAAATAGCTATATATGGGGGTTATATACTTGTGGTTTGCCACTTTGTAATTCTTGTAATGTTTGTGCTAAATTACATGTTAATGGTCGCCATTTTTCTGAAGTTGTGTTTAGTGAGTCTAATATCAATGGATCTTTATCGTGTGGATTTACTATGTTACCAGGTAGTTGAAAATATTGTCCAGGCTCTGAACTTTTTTTGAGTAATTCTAATAGGTATGGAGTTTGTCCAAGACATTGTATGACTGAATTAAAAAAACAAGTGTTGCCTAAATTGGTTAAGCCGCGTGTCCTTGGAAAAAATTGCTTTTGTGTGTACCTTTTTTGGTTTGTCTTGACTATTTTGTGTTGACTGTTCAAAATTTTTTTTAGGGATCTCAACTTTGTTATTGTTTCGCTTCCGTAAATTATACATATTTATTTCTTTATTGAAATAATTAATTAACGAATGTGCCTTAGAATTATTTATATTAAGTTTTATTTGTATAGTATCGTCTTTAAGTTTATTCGATTTGGGAGTTTGTGGGTTACTGTTACAATTTGGTTGTTGAAGATTAGGTGCAATATAAATATCAGAACTTTGTGTATTTGTTTCAATGTGTTTTGTTTTAGAGACTCTGCAATTATTATCGTCGTTTAAGTAATAACTGTTATCAATATTTTCTGATTCCTTCGTTTCTGGCATTTTTATTGAATCTGAGATTAAGTTTATGTTTGGTATTGAATTATTGTTATTGTTATTATAAATTGGTTTATTTTTTAGTGAATTATTTTCGAATTGCTTTTTAGTGGATTTGTTAATAGGTTGTAATGGAAGAAGTGTTGAGGGTAAATTGGGTGTATAAGGTGTGTTTGTATTACTATTATTACTTTTTATTTGGTTGAATGTTGTTTTGAGAAAGTTTGGAAAGCTTTGTCGGGGTATGAGGAATAGTTCTTCAAAAGACTTTGAGGGAGGTATTGTGCCTATGACTGCGGCAGCGTTTCCGCGTTGAATGGCAATGCTTATTCTTTGAAATATAAAGCATGTAGCTCTGTATTCTAATGTATTTTCACTTATACGTTTGCCGATTGCTTTAATAAATTGTTGTCCAATAGCTCCAATTGCCCCAAAGGTTTCTATTGCAACTGGATAAAAAAGGTATGAATCGGTTAAAATCGAATATTTTCTTAATTTTAAAGCTTCACTTTTTTTAGCTGCTGCACCTGCATTACTTGAGCAATCGGCAACATGTGATGGGGCAAGTGTATCAGTGCAAGTGAAATCCCAGACCGCGGCTTTACCGTATTTCCATGGGATGAGTGTAATTCCATCTGGGCACTTTCCGTCATATCTGTATAAATAACTTGGTTCTAAGAGTGATGGAAATTTAGCGGAAATTAAAGCGCGACGAATTAAGTCATTGACTGCACTGTGTCTGGATTGTTGTCCGGCGCTGATTTGGCAGCTCAAACCATGTGTTCCTGATTCATTCACTAATGTTCCGCAGATGCAATTGTGTGAGATACATAATTGTGCACCCAGCCGTAAACCTATGGCTATTCTGAAGGAATCATTATCTAAAAGTGTGTCCAAAGATGAAGCTGGTAGGAAATTTAACCACGCTCCGGCATATTTCGAGACCGCCGCATGAATACGAGCTTTGTCGGATTGGCAAGTTGCTGATTCCAGTAGATTTTTCGAAACGGTGTCTAACAATAGTTGGTCCCAGTTCTTTTGGATATTCTTTGGGTGCTCTATTACTGTTTTTTGGGTTCTTAAAAGCCACAATTCTTCTCCTGCTAAATAATACTTGTTATTTAAATTTACATTAAATTTTGATAGAACTTGTTTGATTAAAGGCAGTGATGTATTGAAAGAGGACAGATATGAAGGCAGAGAAAGAGATTTTGATAAACGTATGCCAAGTCCGCCTCTATTTACAGGGAGTGTTGCTTGTAGCCATTCAATAACCTTAAATTGGACATTGGTAATTTGTTCCAAACTCCTGTGTAATAGACTATCAAAAGATTCCAATAAATTTTCTTTTAACCATGTGGGATAACATCTTAGGGTATATAATAATTTAGGGATTGCTAGGCAATTTCTTAAGAGAAAAAATGAAATATGAGACGGTAAAGTTAGTTCGCGGAATCTATCTGAGATTAGTTGGAGAGCATTGATTTTATTTTGAAAACAAGCTTCAAATGCTTCGGTACAAAGAGGAGCTCCGAGTAAGGTCCAATTAAGTTTAGAAGGAATACTTATATTTGGTGCCATGGATTGAAATAGTGTGACTATGTTATCGTTAGGAGGAGTGAGAAATAAAAGTTCGCATTTTTTGAAATTTAGTTCTAAACCTAGGTTGGAGGAAAGTTCGATTAATTTTATGAGGTTATTCACTACGCATTCAGTATCGCCTCCTAGGCAACCGTCGTCTAAATACCAGCAGTTAAATTCAGAATAAATGCTTTTGGTGGAGAATCGATTACTAGACATAAAAGGGGTGGACCTAACGGATCCCCTTTCTGAAAGAATTAGTTTAGAGCCAAAGTTGAGGTAGGATGGAGACATGTAGCATTGAGAAATGAATGGATATAGAAGTGGAAAATGTTTGCGGACAAGTTTGAAAATAGTATCTCTGTGTATGCTATTAAAGGCATTGTGAAAATCAATTTTGAGGAGGTCTTTGTTGGAATTGGATTCGTTAGAATTAATAAAGGCTTGAGTGCAATGTGAGATTACTTCACACCCGCTTGGCTTTCCGAACCCAAATTGTATGGGTCTGAGAAGGTCTCCTAAAGGGTGGTGTATTTTCCGACAGCATATTTTGGCAACCAGCCTTCGAAAAAGGATGCCGATAGCAATTGGGCGGATCTCGTCATCTTTCTTTTTGAGGGCGTGTAAGGAGGCGCCATATAAAATAGGGCATATTTGAGGGTTTACATTGCCGGCTAACATAACATTGCATAATGTGGTCAAGGAATATAGGAGTTTTTGACCATTTGTGCCGCAGGAGAAAGATAGCATGTCTTGTAAATGTGATGGTCGAACGCCGTCTATTCCACCGGCTGAACTTGTTTTAAAGGAATTTATAGCTTGGTGAATGTCTTCTTGTGTGAGAGTTAATGCCTCATTATTAAAATTTGAGATCAAGATTTCTGCGGGATTTGCTTTCGGGTGTTTTAATAAAAGTTCATTGAAAACCGATTCGCTGTAAGGGGTAAAAACATCATTAGAACACAAAATGCTAATAGCAGAGGACACGTCTCCATCTGAAATTTTTGAAACTATTCTTTTGGTGTTTGCAGCGTGATTAATTGTTGTGTTTCTTTTTACTTTCGAATTTTCAACTGGAAAAGGCTCTGAAGGCGATTTTAAATTTTGTAAAATTTGCGAGGGTATAAAAGTTTGGTTTGTGGATTTTGGAGGAGATATTGAGAATGTTTTAAATGCGAAGTATAAAAGTGATTTCCATGCAGAGAGAGAATTTAATTTAACACAATTGTTAATGGTTTCACTTAGAGAAAGGGCACATTGGGATCGTACAGATTTTGGTATGCGCTTTATTAATATTTTGGAGTTTTTTAGTTGGGATAAATGAATGCTTAATTCTGTTATGTTTATTGTTAGAGCGTGTGTTGCTTGTTTAACTGAGGAATTAGATATAATTTTATTTGAAGTTGTTTCAGTTTGAGACTTCGCATTGTTAGGTTCTTCTTTGTGTGATTTGGTTGTATGTAGTTGGAGACCTTTCGGTCCTTTGTACATTTGATTACATAGCTATTGTAAATCGACTATTTTGATCGGATAAACTAATGTTATTGGTTGTTTCAAATCTCAACTACGATCGTGATTGGCCCAAAAATTCAAATTTGACAGATGAAGGAAATAATCACATGAATATTTGTTATGACTGTATGAATTTTCAACAGAGTTGTTAGGTGTTAATATGGCTCATTTGGCAATATTGAAGTCCTGAAGTTATGAAAATACATGCATATCAAAGAAATAGGTATATAATTGTCAAATTATAACACGATAATGCATAAGCTTGATGAATACTTTTGGTTGTACATCATTAAATGTTAGACATAAATGTAATACTTCTAAATTTCCTAAACATTAAAATTGCACGTAACAAGCATTTTTAATAGGAAATAAAAGTACAGCAGACATTTATTCAACCAATTCAAAATAAATTCTTAACATGTTAGCATTTTAAGTTTTATAGATTTATTTCCAGTTGCTACGTTTTCCAAATTAAAAACCTATGCTTAATTAAATATACTAAGTTCACCATGACCATAAAATATTTCGTTAATATCTCATTATCAGCCTATAATTTAACAAATTTTGCCATAAATTTAGTCTTATTATCCTAGATTGGTTTATTGTCTTGACGTGATCATTGTCCAACCTCATTGTTTTTGATCATATAATTCTCATCTCATTCAAAATGTAGATTTCTTCCTGTAACAATCCTACATTATGCATTTTTGAAACACAACTATCTCTTAACCATGTTATATTCCTTCTTTGATGTTCTACTACCGGTTTATTCATAATAACTTATTAATTATACTTTAGAGATTACTTACCCTACAAAATCAGCACCAAAGATTGTTTATTTTTGTGTGTGCCAGTCATTAAAAAATTAACTATGGCTGTTTTACAATCAGATCAAGTAACAGATGGATGGATGTCTGATGCAGGTGAGTTACCCCTGATTTCCTTATTCGTTTCTCTTATCTGTTATCTTTTTACTTTGGTATAACTGGAATAAGGTGAAAATAGTTAAATGAAACTGTGAGGTAGTAATTCATCATATACAGAAAACCAAAAATTGATAACCTGCTCGTAAAAGAAACCAGGCACACTAAAATGTGTATTCTAAATGTAAATTGGTCATTAAATTTGAAAAAATGTAGAACGGGAGACTTGATAATACTAAAACGCATACACTTTACTGTCCATTACAAATTAGTTTCTTTTTAAATTTCCATAAACACAACACCAAATTCAAATTTTCTCATTTGGTTAGCATATCAATTGTCAGGTGATCACTATGAATAACAACCAATACAATAGCAAATTCCTTTTTCTATTTTTTACGTATTTCAAGATCATTCCTCTCCCTGAGTCTTTGTACAAACTTATCATTGCTAGCCTGTTCTGTCCAGTTCATTTATTGAATTCTTGGAAAAGTTCCTCTCATTTCCATAGCAAGCAGTTACCCTCCACACCACATAAAATATTTAATCAATCTTATTTATAGTTCTTTACTTAGTGGTTCAAAGAATATCCTTTCTATTTTTTTATTGGACGCTTCTTTGAACATCATCTACTAGTAGTTCTGTTGCTTAGATGGTTTTATTTGTGACTATTAATCCCAAGGTTGCAGATTCAATTCCCATTGTAACAACTCGAAAATTTGTAGGTGAGCACTTTTCAGATAAAATGTTGATCTACATATGCGAGTGTTGTTACACACATTAAAGTTCCTTATCTTGCTTGGGTTGGCAAATGTTCGCCTAAATTCTAAATTTCAGGATAACAAAAATATTTGTCTTCTGACCAATGTAATACTTTCCGGTAGAGCATTGAATAATTCAAATATATCATCGTCTTATACACCTTGACTGACTTATTTCTCACATTTCACGTTTTTACTAAATACTTTCATGACTGCCTTTTTCTCTTTCAATAACATCCCTTTTTGCCACTTTCTTATTCATTTTCAAGCAATATTTGCCTTTTGTTACCATCTATACTACACAATTTCAGTCAAACCTCGATATGCAGAACTTCGATTACTTGAAGAATTCGATTACTCGGTCTCGTCGAATTACCATCAACTGGCAATACAATCATATATAAAAATATCTTGATAACTCGACTTTTGATTAGTCGAATTCTCCGATATATCAAAACATTTAACATCACACACAACATTATTTACTCTTGATAACTTGAATTTAAAACTATCTACCTGATATAAAACTACCTGCTCCTGATGTTGATAATTCTGCAAAGCCCCTCCAAGCTGTTTTTGTAGAAACACCGTGGTGGCATGGTCTAATCATCTAGTTCAGTAAATCTTGTTCTCTTGAAATTATTAAAGTATGATTGATAATATATACTGAGATATATTAAAAGGTATTTGTAGGTTCTATACTGTAAAATAGCTTTACATTTGTAGGAAGGTAGAGTTTTGTTTTTTTTCTGTTCAGTGTTATGGTAGTTTACTGAGTTACTGGTTATTTCTATTAGATATGCAATCCTCAATTACCGTACCTCTACCTGTCTTCCTTACCGTACCTCTACATAAGGAAGAAGACAAATTGAATTTGGATTCGACAAGGGGGCCCAACGGATTACCCACGCCCGGAAGCTCCCCGACGTTATACTAGCGTAATGCTGTTAGAAGTCCTACAGTTTACGTGAGTACCTTCTGTTTTTCTTTATATTTAATATAAACCTTTTGTATGTGATAATAATTTGAACATTTATATGACGTAATACCCTATTTGCGCATCATTTCGCAATTATTTATCATTGCTACCAACTACTGTAGTGGCTCTCGTACCGTACCGCCGGGGGATATAACACAATGACATTTTAAAAATGTTTGCTAGACTGCATCCGAATCAGCGATAAAGCATGAAACGATGTCACTTCATGCACTATAAAAAATTGTTTTAAAAAGGCAAGTTTGAATAAACTAGAAATTCTACAGAATGAAGAAATATGGGATGCTGAAGATGACTGCCGATTTCGTTTTTATTAAATTTGTACTGTGCACATGTTTTTGGAAAAACTGGATGTGCATTCAGTGATTATGTGGATGTTGACAAAGACTTGTAGTAACAGAACATTCAAGTAATAAAGACATCATTAAGAACATTTCAGCACCTTCTACAAAAGAAGCAAGCACTGTCAATTTATCTAAATGCTCAAGAAGACGTTCAGCCTGAAGTATATTCTGCTGTTAGAAAAATTGATAGTTTTTGTGACATCATTTAAAATGATGTTGCAGATCTTGTTTCTAGTGCATACATAATAGCTACAATTTGATAACTCGAATTTTTAATAAGACAAAGTTTTTTGTTATTCTCTTCAAGTTTGAGTTATCAAGGTTTGACTGTAATTACATTTTAGTCAATAGCATCTCCGCTGTTATTGATATTATCATGAATCATACCTTAGCAAAGTTGTATGATTATTTTGACCATTTGACTCTAGTGTAGAGTAAACATCAAAAAACAGTGTTTGTCACTACGTCAAACTTTTCCAATGAAACACATTTTTTAATGATATACATATTTTTTCCAAAATTCAAAAATATATAATTCACTGTTTCTTTTCAACCATTTTTAAAATATAATGGTTTATATGTTAGTTGAGTTATAAAATTTAATAAAATTATCATTAAAAAAAAGTAGCAAAATATTTTTGATAAAATAGTAACCAAATTCTGTTTTATTTATAATTATTAACACGTTAACTGCTATACATATCTCCTTGATTGATATGTGGTGTTGAAATTATCTGATGTACTCAAACGTGCATTTGCTGTAAACTTTTTATTTTTAATTTTTATTTACGCTACAGGTACATATTTTACGTTTACTTAAAATTCTGTAAGGTGTTAATCAAATTTCGTACATACCCCCGGGAGTATGTAATGCACACGAGCCATACCTCATTAGTAATGTGCGACACATATTGCCGGAGGTATGCACTGATCAGTTTTAACTGGCAACGTTGTAAGTAGATTATAAGGAATTTATGCATTTAGTAATTGTTGTGCGACGATTAAGTGGAAAAAAGTGGAAAAAAGTTAGTAGAGCTAGCTGAACAATGTAATCAATTGAATCTAGTGCAAAACAACGAACTTGCAGACATGCAATTCTAGTTTTAGCGGCTCGAGATAATGTAACTCCGACATTTAATTGGGAATCACGTGAAGTAGAGATGCATCAAGACAGCACCAAAGTAATGGAAGGTAATGTTTGAATTGTTACTAGGAATCACTGTAGTAAATTCGTGGAATGTGTTTAATATGGTGTCCAACATTAAAATTGGAATAACGGAATTTCGTAAACTTTTGGCAGTTTTTTTCCTTAATCTTTCTTGGGTATTAAACGACTCAGAGTTTTTAAAATTGTCTTTATTTACGTTTCAATCCATGACCTAGGATTGTTGTCAAAATAAAAGAAATTGGCAGAATCTCTAGTGGTAGCTCATCCAAACGAGCAAACGCTTCCAAAAGAAGATTGCATACTTTTGCAAAACCTGATGGACATGGAAGAAAGAAAGGAATCATGTAGAGATTGCTACCGGCGCATTAGGGAAACAGTAGTCGTGAAGCTGATAAAAAGATTCGGTGAATAACTAGTTACTGTGCTGATTGCGAGGGACAGCCGGGTTATTGTTTAGATTACTTTAATAATGCTCACACTAATTTTTTATGTTGTTGCGATATATGTGTTCATGCTCAAATGTCCATGTTTGTCTTTTTTATAAAGTTTGCTATAATAAGAAGCATTTATTTATACAAAATTTTGTGATTTATTATAACTTTATTACTGGTATTGCAACATTTATTAAAAACAGGAGATTGCAAACACGAAAATAAATTGAATCAATGATTTAAAATTCGCTTTACGCATAGGAAAACACTAACAAAGTGTAACTAATTTATATGTGGTTCTAGTCCCCGGGGGCATGTACTACTCTAACCCTATTTGCAATATGGATTGTAGAAATGGATTCTGCAGAAATAATACTAAATAATCTGATTTTTTATATTTAGATGGCACCACAAATTTAAAACCATTTACATATCACCAGGGATACGTCCCGCATATTTAGAAAGTGTTTGTAGAAGGTATGTATCGCACACAAAGAAAGCAGCAAATTTTACATCCGCCGTCAACGTGTTAAATAAGACTTTAAACAAATTAAAACCAAGTTTAACACAAAAAATGCTAAAAATGTTCTATACTTCCTCGAATACAAAGATCTGCCGTTTCACTCTTGAATTAAATTAATGTTTTAATATCTTTCTGTATGTTGTACCATAAGTCCATCTGAGTGAATAAAATAACAGATAAACAATAAAACAAAATTGTTATTTTTCAAAATTCAATTATTATCTATCACTCTTCTCAATTTCTCAGCAATTTATTAAATTTACCAAAGGTTTAGAGGCAAAACATTTTGAAAGTATGCCATAGAATTAACAATCCATAAAGCTATTGAGCAATATCTAGATTTTATGGGAGGGATTAATTTGTCCTGTACTACTCGTGATTTGTGCAGGAACATTATCATGCTGCATCAAAACTTGTTAATTGATGTCACATAACAAGTAGCCAGAATTTCATCAACTTTATGAACAATTCAGAATACAATCTTCTATTTACAACATGGTCCTCAGAGACTGGTTCAAAGTACAGAATTGGTTCAAAGTTCTGCCAAATGCTAATCATTATATTATGGCCAAATAAGTTTTGATGATCGCTGGAATAACTTTTTATCCCTCGTGCAATCCACACACTTTCTGGATTACGAGGAAAACCCCACCAATCACTAGCATCAATCTTATCCAAATACAGTAATTTTCTGGATTTTGTAACAGTTCTTAAAACTTCAATTCTGTGATGAGCTTGTTTATACATCAAATCATATTCGGGAATATAAGCAAATATTGAAAGTATAATATTATTAGGGATTACTAAATGCATTGATGTTCATTTATGATTTTCGCGTAATTTATATCATTTGAAACCTTAAACCAATTTACATAATGCTTAAGTAAGGCAAAATGAATTTAAATACATAGCATAAGTATCCTTTTGCTATCTATTAATAGAAAGATACATTGAACGGTCGAGGTATGCTCAACTACTTTTCAACTGCATTCTATTGTTAAATTTTAGAAAGTTATACTTGCCGAGTAACCAACTAGTCGAGTCAGTTCATAAAATGTGGATCTGGTACATGCACTGGTTACTTTGGTACATTTTTCGAACACGGTTATTTCTACCGGTCAAGTTTTTGAACACTAAAATATTTTGTGGTGAATGTGGTGTTTACCGGTTACATTTTCCAAAGCGCCTAATAATATCATAACATGTGGCTTCTATTCAGAACATTTTGGGTTACTTATCTGTTTCCTTTATTTTAAGCCTACGTGTAATTCCTTTCATAGTGGTTTAGATGTTAACAAAACTGTATTATAACATAGTTTTTAAAAGCCTTTTTGTAAAAATGTAGAAGTTCATGACCCGCCGTTTATGGTTCTGCAATATTTGGTTTTCCTTTCTTGTATTCAGACTCCCTTTATAGAAAGGCATTTTCAACTCAAACTTTAGGGCGATAGACTTATATTTAAAAAAGATTAAAAATTTGTTTGATAGAAATATATTCCATTTAAACGAAAATAAATGAAAAGATCTCAAGGATCCGTCACATAACCTGCCGAACATAAAATGTGTCCAAAACACAAATCAGGATATTAACTAATTCCGGTGGAAGTAACATGAAGTAATATAGACAGAGCGACAGCGCAGAGCACTGAAATATTATAATTTATAACTGAAACAAAGTGCCTAAACAAAATAATCTAAAGACTAAATTTTCTGCTACCAGGTGATAATCTTGGAACTTGGAGAAGCCTGTTTATTTATGTTAATTACCTTTAAAATTACCCACGCAAAAAATATATTAATTGTTTATTTTTAAAGTGTTTCGAGTTATGCCATAAAATGCAAAATAATTTTACGAATATTCGTAAGGATAGGTGTCAAATTTTCGAAAATATTTCTAATATTTCCGAATATTCCGAGACAAATTTTGTGACTTCCAACATCAATTTCCATTGCCTTTTCTTGAGCGATGTCCGCTTCCCTTATTTAGCTTCCTTTATAATGCGGTTATAACTGCTTTTGGATATTTTAGTTGCCGTTAACACCAATCCTCTAAAAAAATTGAGTGGAATAACAGGTCCTCTGTTACATTGTTCTTGTTTAATGAACTGCATCACATTCAAAACCATTTCTCTGGCTTGTAAATGTAGCATATCCTTTTGAACTGTATCTTACTCCGTGATTTTGAATGCTATCTAAAAATACAGGCATTTACCTTGTTGTTGGAAGAATAATGTTGTTTGCAACAATGTAATCAACAATATAGATGCAATGTCAAACACGTTTATAATACTTAGTTCTGAAAGGAACTGCTTTTATAGAAAAATGCAGGATATAAACAATTCAAGATACATTAAAGTCGATGTTTAGCAGTACAATAGGCAGAATGCGCACACATATCATATCGTGCAGTTTATTTTTAAAATTATCAATCTTTGCATCGTGAAAGTTTTTCCGTTTAACCATTGAAATGAATACTGTCAATACTCTCAAATTACACTATGCCGATGATGTCAAGTGACAATCAACATTCACCCCTTGAAAACCATATTGAACTATTGCGATATAAATTTGTTCTAATGCACATTAATGATGATGTACTCTTGTTAAAAAAATTTAGATCTAACAATATTGCCCATAGTACTGATATCTAGAAAGAAAATTAGAACGTTTGAGACCTCCATGTACAACAAATTTACATAGTATAATAAAAAGAAACTTAATATTACAAAATCAATGTCACCAATTTATATAGTAAAACATAAGTTTTAATACAAGAAATATATACGTTAAATTCAACACCATACACAAATCTTACCTTATTTTTTTGTCTGTACAATCTTAATACAAATGCTTCTTGACAACTTTCCAAAACAGTGTGCGCTCTTAATATTACAATTCCAGTTATTTTTTCTATAGGTATTCTACCTTTAAGCATGTCTACTACCAAAATTCTCGTAGTAACAAAATGAATGCCTCCAGATAAATATACATCTTGTCTATAAAAAAATTAAAGATAATTAAAAACAAAAAGCATATAATCCTATTCTTGAAAAAGATCTACATTAATGAGATGGGTGTACATTAAGTGTGTTATGGGAGTTAGCAGCGTTGTTATTAAATTTGGAACTTCCCAAACAGGATGGGAATCCCATAACATAATAAGGATGCACCGACTAACTACATTGGTATAGGATGGATCCGTATAGAGATAAGCAAAGAAATAAAACAAAATGTATCAATTCACTAAGTACAATTTCAATACTACATTACTGATTTCACTTACCTTGAAAGGCTTTTAGCACTGTCAATTTTATGGGCACCAACTCGTCTAATCTAATCTAATCTATCTAATAAATTTGTGGACGACAAGTAATCCTTGGGGATTTTGATTACGTTAACCTGCTGATGTAATAGAGTTCCTCTCACAATTAATTGCTACATTCAATCAATAAAACACAGTCTGACTGTCACCTAAATTTATTTTTAATACATCACAGTATTATTCCTGTAACCAGATATATATATAAAAACCTAAAGCATTCCTAAATAACTTTCAACACCATTCACATAATAAGATTCCTAAAAACAGGTACTTAAGTGATCTAAATAAATTCAACAAAATTCACATAATAACATTCCTGAAAACATGTACGTGCAAAATTTAAAATTACCTAAATCTAAATAAATGCAAATAGCAAAACATTCTAATGAATTCGTACGCATACAGAACTTAACATTACGTAATTTAATCACTTTCGATTGGCCACATCTTTTGTTTATTTTCCTATAACCATTAAACTATATCAATGACTTTGTTAAAGACTTCCAATGTCCAGACTTAGTAAATCTAATTTATAAAAACAATATACCATATAATACAGGTGGACATTTTACACTTTTAATATCTAGCAAACAGGTTTCATTCCAAAACAACTACACTAACCTTTCAAATGACTTAATTTAATTAAGGCTTCTTACAATTTAAAAGTTCATAAATACATCGCGCAAGCGCGGAATAAGCGACGCCACAGGCAGGTGGTAGCTCCAAGCTTTACACAGGCTTTAGCGCGGCCATCTGACAATGGCGTCACCAATAACAAATTAAATACGCCATTGACGGAAAATATGTCAATTTTCATACAATAGTTTATAACAGCTAAATACTCACATGAATATGTCCCTGAGTTAAAGTTGGCTTCTGTTGACGTCCATCAGGGCTACTGATGGCCCTTTTAAGGCAATTAACGGAGGGTTCGCCTAACGTCCATCCAAATGGCTTCGACTGGATCTCAGGGCTCCACTCCGGAGTGTTTAAAAATGGTGCTCCGGCGTGGAATGCGGTTCGGCCAACGGCTACAAATTACCTCCTACCTATGTAGGGAATGAACAAGGAAAACCAGGTATAAGGGCGACAAACAGATAAGCAAGGCAAGGAAATCTACATAGATACAAGATAAGGCACGATACGATACCTGAACAAAACCGCTCTTCACGAACGTCAGAGGCAAAAAGCCACGTTACAGAGTTCACCGGAAAAACCCCACTTTTTCTCCTTTCACGCGTCGGCGCGAAATTATTCGCCCAACCCACTTTTGACGTGACGGAAATACGCGCACCAAGTCTTTTGAATTTTAAGGCGCGAAAACTTCCGCACATCAAAGCTAAAACTAGGGAATGTTTAGTGCCAATTTATTGGCACGTAACAGGCTATCCATTTCACCACCTAGAATCCGCAATAGAAAAGATTACTCAATTTCCCACCAAAGTGGTATAGACTAATATTTATTTGTTTATTATACAGGTTTCAATAATATGCCTCATTGTCTTGTTGTTACAACCGGTACAACTTTTAGATATTGGGTCTATTGCATCCGCTGCATTAAACACCCAGTCGCTACTTCCTGGTCAATGAGTTAGGCAAATCAGTGACGGAATTATGTATATTGATATTAGAATTCAAATTCAGAGGTAAAATATTGTATTAGTTGAAGCTTAAAGGACAATTTAGTATTATTGAAATGAACAATAAAAGAATAAAATGGAAAAGTTGTTTTCTGTGTTAGTAAGTGCATTTCCAACAAAATTGGGATTTATAATGTCACATGATTCATGTGGAAAATAGGAAAAGTTGAAACGCATTATTATTGTTGGATTTTTAAATGTTTTATCTAGGCTTTGTTGAGTCATATGACATAATTTAATGTTTTCCTTTAGGATTTATTTTAGCAATACCTGGCCATATTTGAGGTTAAGAGATTGTTTTTAGGAAAGTATATTTGTAACTTTACATTTTATTTTATGTTAATAGAGTTTAAGTTAGAATGATTTTTATTTGAATTTATTTGAACAATGGGTAAACAGATATATTTGTAATGGATATCCAGGTACCCCAGTGATGGAAGCTTTTTTGGAAGAGGCATTTTACTTTGAGAATTTCCTTTAATTATGACAGAATTACTATGTTTTAAAGTATTTTTGAGTAAAGTATGAATAAAAAAAAATTAATATACCGAAGCGAGGGAGATTTATGTGGAAAAACTGTCTTTCATATAGAAATAACATTAAAAGTATTGCTGTCACAGGCGGTTTGATGCTTCTCGATTTTGACAAAAGTAGAAAAACCTATCACAGTAAATGCTTATGTAACCTTTTTTTGGTATTTCAGTTATTCTATTTATTATTTTTACTTCAAATTTCTATGTTCTTTTAATCGGAACCCACTTCCACGCCACTGTAGTTGACCAGTGCATCTTTATTTTGTTACGAGATTCCTGTCCCTATTCTATTGGGCAATTCAAAATTTTATTAATTTAACGCTTATTTTACCCCTAACAACTGGTGAAAACTTATTGCCGCATTGCACTATATGGATACAAAATCTAAACATTAGATAAATAAGTTGGGAGCATTGTAGAATTTACGATGCAATATTATAAAAAAAATTTTCAGCCTCAGTTAGGCAAATACAATAGTAATGATAGGGTTTCACAAATGGTTAAGAACATTGGAACATTACAAGAGACTATTACTTTGATGAATTACTGGTTGTGATAAATTTTTACAATACTACGAGCTATAATTTTATATAAAACACCACTTATTCTGTATAAAACTATTATAGTTATATAGAAATGTTTATTAAAAAGCAGCTGTCTTTTTCAATAACTGATAATACAGCATAATGGCATTCAACATATTCATATCAATTAATTGTTTGATCTAACAAGGCAGATATTTGACTAAAATCTACTTCTTTTTGGGGAAATATATTGTATAAAATTTTTCATTAAAATTGAAGCATATTTCAAATGCTAATGTTAAACCAAACATAGAAGACATTTACACAGTTGTAATCAACATAGTTATAAATGTGGGAGTAATAACTATCGTTACTGCTTACATGATAGTCCTCAACTCTTAGTCAACTGCCAAACAATATTTTAAAAGAATACCCTAAACAAATGTAGTTATTTTCACAGTTATTTTTTCCTATTTGGTTTTGGTCAATTAATAAGAACAAGAAAATAAGACTTTTTATAAAAAAAGTGTTACCTCAACATCCCAAGAAATTGGTAAATTGTAAACAGTTATACAAAAAAATGTAATAAATTAGATTACATCATTCATTTGGAGAAGTTTAGTTTAGACTAACGGCATTGGCGACAAGTTGATTTGTCACTAAAGAGCATCTACAAGAGTTTTTAAATCAGGAGTCTAATGCTGTGGGCCAAGAGCAGTAGAATTGATAATCCGAACATAATAACTTCCCAAGTTAGGGCCATTTACACAGCACTTACGTTCAGATCTACTAACTCTGGATTTATAACTATGGTAGTTAATGCCCATATAAATGTAGTTATATTATATATAGTTAGTCACACAAGACTTGCTATAACAATAACATTATCCTACTGACCTTGGGTGTTAGCCGTAAAGGATTTAATAGAGTACTGTATACTGTAACTTGCTATTCATTTGCTTACTTCTAAAAGAAACAGCATAGTGATCCAAACCAAAACAAAATATTCATGACTAGAAGCATGTATATTTTACTATCCTTAAACATAACTTGATGAATTACCTTTCGGCCACACTCATCACACTCGTAATCCTAGTGTGAATATCTGAATTACCAAGTTTGTCCATAAAATACTTTTCTTCTAATTCTGTGCAATTCAATACAACAACCAAATTGCCTGGATCACTGTAAACTCTAAATAAATTAATCAGAACTGCATCTAAATTCAATCCCCTACAAATTAAAAGTAATAATTAATAAATGAAAGCTCCTACTGGCTAACAATTTTATACTTAGTGACAACTACTAAGGCATCTTGTTGCAGAATATCTAAAAATATTTGAGTTTCAAATTCCAACATTTCATTTAATTCCTTATTTTCTAACAATTTATCAACATCAACTATAGAAGCTGAAATTTCAAAAATTAAATACAATATACGAAATACATTCAAACAAATAAATACAACTGACAGAATATTATTAAACAATAATCTGGAAAAATACGAGCGTCTCGCGGTAGAAATAACGCGGCTGTAATGACAGTTGTAAACAGATTGAGGTTAGGTAACTTTTTTTGTTTACATAAATTGGATGAGGTCTGTGTTAATGTTAAATTGATTGTTTATCTCCTTATTTATATAGGAGAAGTAAAAAATGAATATTTGCCTAGATTGTGGTTCTGAATTTACGTAAAATAAAACTTTGTATGGCCACTTAAGAAAATTTCATGATTTGAATATAAGAGATCAGTTTCTATAAGCACCAACTATGGATAAAAAAGAAGTTAAATTTAGTGCAATGAAGGAAATTAAGTTTACACGAATGTTATCTATATATGTTTGCTCTTGTATGTAAACAAATCAACTTGATATTTTGTACTAACTTGTTGCTATTCTAGGTATCTTTCGTACTTAGTGTCAATATGCAGTTTAAAGGTACTTTGCTGGTATTTCTTTAATTTGATTTGTAAATTATTAATTACTCGAGTGAAATGTGTTTAATAATAGTAATAGAGGCTTGAGGTTTCAATAATTGTATTTTTATTATTTTAAAAAGTAAACACGTTATGTACCCATATACATTCTGAATAAATACCTAAATTAATTAAGAAAGAAACTAATTTTATTTTGTCGAGAATTTTGTTTGCACTGTCAGTCGACTAAAATATGTAAAAAAACAAAGTAGAAAATTAAGATTATTTTGGTACTCTGACTAAAAGTAAAACTAAAATACTGCACTGTTAATATAAGAAAACTCAATCCGACAGATTTGACAAAGTTACAATAACTTACCAGTGCTTGTAACACTGATAAAACTGAGGATTAAATTAGATTAGTCGCGTACTTGTAGGTTTCCCATCAAAATCGCTGGAATTGTAATAATTTCCAGTAATTTGTACATGTATTTCTGCGAGTGGTTTCCCCATCGGATTTTATTTTGCAAACAAGAGAAAGCAGAACAAAATCTAACCTCGTAAGCTTTAGTGTTAATTAAACCTACTTTCTACTGAGATAATACACTGTCTTATCTTAACATAAAATCAGGTGATGTATGATCAGATCTTGTATGAACATTTGTAACGTATTTTTTCTAGTTACATTTAGTTCAATAAAATAAAAATAAAACAGCTGTATTTTAAAGTATTTAATTTGTGAATTATCATCCAATAAAAATTAATATATAATATTCGTAATAACGCATGGATTCTTGTATATCTATACTCTAAAGTTTGTTACCAAGCGCTGTCAAGTTGTCAGTCGGCACTTTATTCTCAACATTCGAAAGGGCAAGCCGCTTTTGCAGACGAGGTAAAGTCAAAATGGCCCTGTCGAAACACATGGCTTCTAACAAAGTTAGGAAAAAGTAGAGAATAATAAATTCTTGGTGTCTGGAGGTCGAGCCTAACAGCGGTTGCGTGAGCATGATTTTTGATAAGCCTCGCTCCGAGCAGTTTAGTTGATCCCGACAGGCCTGAGAATATGGAACCCCTTTGAACATCATTTTAGACAGTTGGTATATATTAATACAATAGATTATACTAATATTTTTCATCTTAGTGCAATATCTTAAGGACACATCTTCAATAACATTTTCGATAATAAACTAAAACAAATTTTTATGGCAGTAATTTAAAGCAAAGATTTATGGTTTCGTTCTATTCAATTTAATATGCAGTAAAGTAAACGCTGATTCCACATGGGACCTCGATATTTCAAACTTACCAATGACTAATATCGCACACGGATATTACGATGAAAATGTCCGACAGCTGACGTCAAGGTCTGGCCCCTGTAGTACATTTTTGGGTGCCGTTTTACATTACGTGACCTGTCAAAAATAATTAAAAATTATTAGAAACCATACAAAAACACGTACATTTTCAAATACTAATGAAAAATTTGCGGGTTTTTCAGTAAATTTGGTTTAATTAAATTCCAAAACCTGGAACTACTTCTAATTGAAATGTCACGCGACCGTAGATCGCGAATGAATATACAAAGCGCTCTTGGTACTATTATAAGAATAACCTCGACTTGTATAAGTTTTGACGGTTGGAAAAGCTTTTGACACTATTTGAGACAGAACAATAACATATTCCTTGCAGTGTGAAATTGTAATTTAAATATCAATGCGCGTCACAACAACGAAGGCTCTCAAAAATTGATTCATAAACACACATAGAATAGCTATAACTCTTAAACACAGATTGTAAGTTTTCGAACAGATCATTGGCGTAGCATAATTTGTGAAAAAATAATGGCTGCATTCAGTTCAATCTTTCGTTCTGAAATTGTCGATCTTATTTCGCTATTGATAATACGATTGAAGTTTTGCGGGTTATTGATTGGAATCACAGACCATGCCTAAAGCTGAACACTAATACAGCAGACCATAAAATGAAATGCTAATTAAAAACAGAGTTTTTGCAGATTTTATACGTGTATGGTTTCTTCTTTAAAATAAATACGTACTTTTTATCGAACAATAGTATTACTAATGTAACGTCAACAACCATACCAATATAACAAACTTCACAGTAATTAAATGTCAAACGTATGAATTGGCACTGCTTCCTAATTGTGTTGCAATTGTTCTGTTATAATGATGTATCTTTTGCAATTGCTTGTTTTTATGTTTTCATTCGATATTCACTTATTGTATTAACTATTTCGAATTCTTTAAAAAACAAATCAATTGCCGAACGTTACCTTCGTCGGTGCGTTTGCAAGTTCTCTTAGACATTGATATATATGAGTATTTTAGACATGACAAAGCCGTTATCGTCGGGGACTTGTAACGAGAGGGCTTTATACAGCATAATCGTAGATGTAATGCTGGGTTATGCTGCAGTACCATGCAGTTAGTGTTGAACCCATCTTGGAGTTTGCCTTGTAGTAAAATGTTTGCCTAGTGACCTATATTGAAATCACAACAGTATTTTCACACATGTACCAAATTCATCATTTCAACTTAGTAGTAAAACGTTATGACTACTAAACTAAATAGACACCTCAACACTATTTTCACCTTGGCACTATCTATGCCTCAACACTATACTCGTTCATGTACACATTCGGTTATCTTGTCTTAGTAGTAAAACATATCGACTACTAACCTAAGTTGAAACCTCAACACAATTTTCGCCCCAGCACTGTAAACACCTCAACACTATTTCCGCTCATATACCTGTCCGATTATTTTGTCTTAGTAGTAAAACATTTCGACTACTAACCTAAGTTGAAACCTCAACACTATTTTCGCTTCAGCACTGTTTATACCTCAACACTATTTCTGCAGCACCGTTGATTATTTTTTCTCAGTAGTAAAACATTTCAACTACTAACCTAAGTTGAAACCTCAACACTATTTTCGCTCCAGCACTGTATACACCTCAACACTATTTCCACTCATATACCCGTCCGATTATTTTGTCTTAGTAGTAAAATATTTCGACTAATAGCCTAAGTTGAAACCTCAACACTATTTTCGCTTCAGCACTGTTTATACCTCAACACTATTTCTGCGCCCGCACCCATTTGATTATTTTTTCTTAGTAGTAAAACATTTCAACTACTAACCTAAGTTGAAACCTCAACACTATTTTCGCCCACACTGTATACACCTCAACACTATTTCCGCTCATATACCCGTCCGATTATTTTGTCTTAGTAGTAAAACATTTCGACTACTAACCTAAGTTGAAACCTCAACACTATTTTCGCTTCAGCACTGTTTATACCTCAACACTATTTCTGCGCCCGCACCCATTTGATTATTTTTTCTTAGTAGTAAAACATTTCAACTACTAACCTAAGTTGAAACCTCAACACTATTTTCACTCCAACACTGTATACACCTCAACACTATTTCCGCTCATATACCCGTCCGATTATTTTGTCTTAGTAGTAAAATATTTCGACTACTAGCCTTAGTTGAAACCTCAACACTATTTTCGCTTCAGCACTATTTATACCTCAACACTATTTCTGCGCATGCACCCGTCCTATTATTTTGTCTTAGTAGTAAAACATTTTAACTACTAACCTAAGTTGAAACCTCAACACTATTTTCGCTTCAGCACTATTTATACCTCAACACTATTTCTGCGCATGCACCCGTCCTATTATTTTGTCTTAGTAGTAAAACATTTCGACTACTAACCTACGTTGAAACCTCAACACTATTTTCGCCTCCGCAGTATTTAGGTCTCAACACGTTTTCCGCTCATGCACCCATTCGATTATTTTGTCTTAGTAGTAAAACATTTCTACTACTAACGTAAGTTGAAACTACAGCACTGTTTTCGCCTCAGCACTATTTATGCCTCAAGACTATATGTTCGCCCATGTACTCGTTCGATCATTTTGTCTTAATAGTAAAACATTTCAACTACTAAGCTAAGTTAAAACCTCAACACTGTTTTCACCTCAGCACTATTTATACCTTAACACTATTTTCGCTCATGCACCCGTTCGATCATTTTGTCTTAGTAGTAAAACATTTTAATTACTAACCTACGTTAAAACCTCAACAGTGTTTTCGCCTCAGCACTATTTATACCTTAACACTATTTTTGCTAAAGCACCCGTTCGGTTATTTTGTCTTATTAGTAAAACATTTCGACTATTAACCTAAGTTGAAACCTCAACACTATTTTAGCCTCAGCAGTATTTAGGTCGCAACAGTTTTTTCCCTCATGCACCCATTCGATTATTTTGTCGTAGAAAAAAACAATTCGAATACTAACCTAAGTTGAAACCACAGCACTGTTTTCGCCTCAGCATTATTTATGCTTCAACGCTATATGTTTGATTATTTTGTCTTAGTAATATAACGTTTCGACTACTAACCTAAGTTGAAACATTAGCACTATTTCTGCTTCAGCACTGTTTATACCTCAACACTATTTCTGCTCGATTATTGCGTCTTAGTGGTAAAACATTTCGAATACTAATCTAAGCTGAAACCTGAATTCTTGCGTCAGCATTATTTATACTTCAACAGTATTTCCACTCATGCACCCATTCGATTATCTCGTATAGTAAAATTTATTTAAAAGAGCCCGCACGTCATCATGCGCACACGGCTAAAACGGTGTCAGATTAATCCATTGATTATAACTAGGCGTGTTTGTTCAGTGACATAGATAATTTGCTACTAAATGTCAATTAATATTTGTGACTTTGATATTCTATATTTATTTCTTACGTTTTCAAAGTTTTCTTTTTGTTTCTTTGTGTTTTATGTCTTGCTTATTCGCGTATTCGCCATGTAAATTTAAACCACCAACAATATAAAAATTGATTTTAGAATATTTACTCTATGGAGTTTGATAAAAATTATTAAATACACTACGCCATTGACTTTCAAGGTTTTCGCATATGTCAAATGACGTTCAGGCTCTTCTTAAATAAATTGTGCTCTATCTGAAGCTCGGAAAAGATAACATAATCTCTTCTAATTATTACAGAAACCTAACCCCGTCGCACCTCAAGTGTGTTTATATTGTTTCTTTGACAGTCAGCATCGAATAATTTTAGTACAACTACTATATCAATAACCGTAATGATAACCTCGCAACAAATAATATTAGTGAAGTAATAATATTCAACAATGTTTTGCCTAATCATTGCACATCCTTGTTATTCTTATGCACTAGCATCTCAGAATGGGACAATAATTATGCAATATGCTTTAATTCTTCACAAAATAAAAATAGAATTTAATTCTTATAATAAAAATGGTAATGAGCAATAATAGTAACCAAAACGTAAGTATTTAATAGTTTAGTGGTGTGTATTTGTGATAAAAGTAAAACAATCAAAATAATTAAGTTATACTCCTAACACATTTTCAGAAAAGGTTAAGTAAAAATTTTTTGGCAAATATTTCAACCTTGTGTGAGTTGTATTCAAAGCAGATTATCTAAAATAACTATCCAAATGTGTTTCGTCCTTTTATTATATCACAATTAATACCCTAAACATAAATAAAGCAAAATTAAAATAACACGTAATCGCGTTACATAACCTCATAATTGGGTACAAAAATCTCGTGTTTTACGCATAAATCGCAAAAACCCGCATTTTTTCTGTTGATTTGTTGTTTTAGACGTATTTGAAAGTATTTACCGCAAGGTAGAAGTCTCTAGCTGAGGTCACGTAATGTAAACCGTGACCCATTTTTGATGCACGTGAGTGTTTTTAACTTTTGATAGCTTTTAAATTATAGTAAATTATTATGAATTATCCAACATTAATTGTTTGAGTAACGTAAATATAAAGTAGTTTTTTTAAGAAGCCAGTAACATTAACGAATAAGTATCTTGTTTTACAGTTTGTTTGCACATGTACGCAAACAGTGTATTTTATGAAATTCTGAATGACAACCTATGTCAGACAAAAAAATATGTAGATTCCGTTTTCCAATCTAGACGCCATATGCTGTCTTGATTAAGTTTACATTATGTTTCAAGACTTTCAGGTCATGTAAAGGCACTTTCATTGATATATGAAATTCGCGTGTTTATTGTAGATTACAATTAAATTAGAATATTTGCATTTTAAAATGTCTGCTCTTTGATAATTAGTTTTTGTTGTAATGATCAAGGAAGTACTTCTCTGATTAAAAGAAATTTATGTGTTATGAACAGTTAATAAATTATGTTTATCTAATCAAATTTTATAGATATGATCTACTCATAGATCTTAATTTTGAATGTAAAACTTCATTAGAATTATTATAAAAAATTATGAGAAAGATACAAACTTAAATATTGCAGTCACATGTATATAATCAGAAATTTATCCTAATAGAATCCCTTTTGTTTTTTGAAAGACGTTTTATTATTCAACATTTAAAAAAAGTGCAAGTCCTCCTTAAATAAAAAGTGTGTGTAATGAAAATAAATTCTCTCAGTATATTTTAGATGCCTAAATTCTATTATTCTATTTTTGGCAAATGTTTTTGAGGACACAAATGGTGTCCATGTTGTGCTTTTGTTTGTTCACAGGTAAAGCTGAGACATCTGTTTGACATCTGGTGGTTGAGGTCTTGGTAAGTGTGTCCGAAAGAGTGAAATTCAAGTTTTATGGCTATGTTAGTGGTGTTAAGATAAGGTTTCCGCATTCCCCTCATACAAGCACAGTTAAATTTTGTTGGTTATTGTATTAAAAAATTCGGTGGCGCTCATTAAAAGTATTTTTGGTCTTTTATTCACCCATGACCCTAGCTCATGATCTACCCAGGGCTAACACTCGACTAGCCGTTTACATCTTAAGAGTTTTTCTTTGTCTCAAACTCCAAATATTTATATTAAATAGGAGTATTTATCTTAACACTTAATATAATTTATTTCATAATACGACCAAAACTTGGAATGCAACTTATTAAGCGAGTTTATATACTTAAGCCAACTATTTCCGGATGTTCTGTATCTAAAAGAGAACAAATCAGACTTATACAAATTACATTCCAGAATGTGCTTCCCAGAGTTACTTGTAGTAACTTTTTTTAGCCCCACGTTGTTAGGCCAGTCTTGCAAATTAATTTTTATATGGTGTACGTAAATGATTACTGATTTCATCGGCGGCTGGTCGTATGAGGCAAGTGAACCGCCGCCTCGCCTCACCTTTAATTTTATAAATCTTCTTTTCAATCATAAAGAAAAATTCTATTACAACTTGTACAAGCGTCCTCTAAACAATTTTTGGTGAAATCTATCATAATTCGATTAATAATCAATATTATATAATGAACGTTTGTAATACAAAATTTATTTCTAAATTCGTGCATGATTTCTGCCCATACAAATTCCATCTGAGGCGTCACATTTATTCAACCATTTCCATGCATCCAAAGCTACATTATAAGCGAGCGCTATGCGTCTAGGGGTTTACGTCCATATATCAACCAACACTTTGTACTCGGCTACTGAGGCTGTCTTATCGCTGCCACTCGAATCTTGGTAATTATAATAACGACAGCAGCAGCTGCGAGATGGCCGGATACTTATACATACATACTTAAAGGAAGTCAATCAATGATCGATAGGAATGATGAGTGTAAGACTTTGTAATGAGAACTTCCACTTAAAAACCTGTTGTTAGAAATAAAACGAGCACTATCAAGAAAGGTATATTTTCAACTAACTTTACAGTGGTGTTTTTAGTTTATCCTATATCCCAAGGGTAGTAGGGCTGCTACCTGCCTCGCTTGCCACCCTTCTTGCGCGAGAGGTCACGGCCGTGCATGATGTCGTACAGTAATAGTTGTTAAACTGCACAAAAAGTCGAAAATCAAGCATATGTTAATGTTAGATTAATAATTTTCTATTATAACAGCTTAAACTTAGGTACTATTACAACCATTAGCCCCAGTAGTGGTCCCATAGTTTTCTAACAGCTGACGTCGTTGACGAGTTGGAATTATTTGTTTGTTTCGTTTTAAATCATGATAGTGTTCGAAAGCTTTGTTTTGTAAAAAAACCTAGTTAGGTTAATTCTTCAATACTGAATTGATGAACTGGATTAACGTTTGTACGTTTGGTGCTTCATGCCTCAAATAGAATAGATTACACATAGTTTAAGTGTATACTATTTAGTGTTTTTGTTCCTTATTTAGTACTTTACTTCTTGTGATTAGTGGTTAATTTTAATCTAGGCGTCGCCGTGGATCAATGTAGTAAGCGTAAGACTACGGATCCCAAGGTCCTGGGTTCAAATCCCGACACGGCCGACTGCTTGAAAAATGACAAGTGAGCAGGTATACCAAGTTTTTTCCATCATTAATTTAAGAGATCAGTAATATTAGATCATATTGTTGGTAAACGTGTGCCACGAGCAGCGGAAACCAGGTGGTATTCAAGATCAAAAATCTTGAACATTGTCGCAAGCGAATGGGACAACTTCGTAAAAGTTTTCGAAACAATAGTAAATGATCCGACCTCGGGAGCCTAATCCATTCGTGCAGCTAAAGGATTCCTTAAGCACTTTAGTTAATTTGAATTCGCTATTTTAACTTTTATTTACCACAAAATTTTTAATATTACTGATTTCCTTTTTAATATTTTACACACTAAGGTTTTAAATGTGATATATTGTTTGCAACAAATAAATACAACTTGTGTCCGAATTAATGAATTAAGAAATGAAGGCAAATTTTTGGATTGTTTTCGGCGTGCCAGAAATTTAACAGAGTTACCTAATCGGCCCGGAACAACATCTGATTAAGAGGTATTTCAAAAATACAACATCGTATTACGAAATTTTAGACTTCATTAGTTTGCAACTTAATATACGTTTTTTTCCGATCTCAATAGCTTAGAATTTCTCGCTTTATTTGATCACTCTAAGTATGAATTCTATACCACCAAATTTCTTAAAATATCTCTGCAATCGCCATTTGAGACTTACCCAAATATTTTTAATAGGGATAACTTATTGTCCTCTTAAAAGTACATTTGTATAGGTTCCTGTAATTAGCTCCTAAAAAGGGTTTATGTATTAATACAGAGATGTCGCCTCATATTCCACTACCTAAATGTCAAAACCACCATTTAATATTATCTGCATAAGTTGTTGAAGAGATTTGGAAGAAAGGGCATCTATTCAAGTTTTACAAATACGCAAAATGAACACACTAGTTGACCTTAAATTAGTTGGGTAAGTATAAACATGTTGAATCAGTTAGGGTGATGTTAATATATGGTAACTATTATTTAAAATAGTTATGATTTGGTACTTTACTTCTTATTTTCAGTTTTCGATATTTCAGAGCTGTAATTTAAGCCTCCAAACGTTGATGTCCTTTTGAAAGGACAATAGGAATATTCATGAATATTTGAATTTTTCAGTTATCTTTGCTCAAGCTAATCCTGAATAGATTTTATAACTTTTTTTGAATATCGGAAATCATAATATATTGTGAATTAGTTTTTACATTTTTTTTATACAAGAATAATATTCGTGCGCTCTGTTTAATTGTATTTTACTTTTAGGGGCCTTACTCTTGATGAATTACTAGCTAGTTTGAAAGATGGAGCCGGAACGACCACCAGGAATAACAGTTCCATTGCTACCAACAAGGGAGTGGATATAACTTTGATGCCTTTTACAAATGCCTGCGATGATTTAACCGAAGAAGATTCGGGCGAAGAAGATTTTGGAACAATGAATAATTTGCCAGGCAGCTAGCTTAGAGCAGAGGCTGAAATTAGTAATTTTAATGATGACACCGATGACGATGATAGTATACCATTATCCATCGTACAATTAGGATGCAAAAAATTGAAGAAGTACAAGTGGAGCAGTAAAGACGTAAAATCCAATGAAGTCCAATGGCCAGTATTTCAAACCGTTCAAAATAATTTATCACCGATAGAAATCTTTCTCAATTTGTTTAGCGATGAGATGGTTGATTTGTTTATTAAATTTACGAACCTCTATGCTGCCAAGAAAAACAAAATAGGGGATGTTACAGCCGGAGAAATAAGAATTTTTTTGCAATCTTACTTCTCAGCGGCTATGTGTCTCTACCCAGGAGGAGGATGTATTGGGGCGGTACCAAAGATACTCAAAACGAAGTTGTTTCAAGAACAATGTCAAGAGATAGATTTGAATTTATAATATAAAATTTTCATTACTGTGACAACGATGATCTGGACAAAACTGACAAATTTGCCAAGATCCGGCCATTTTTTCGTGCAATAAATAAAAAGCATCTCGAGTTTGCTATTTCGACTGAAAATCATAGTATTGACGAGTCTATGGTGCCGTATTTTGGAAAAAATGGTTGTAAGCAGTGTATTCTGAACAAATCAGTAAGGTTTTGGTTCAAAGTTTGGATAGGATGTACTAGCAAGGACTATGTAAACTGGGTAGAACCAGATCAGGGAGCCAAAACTTTTATCAAAGATACTTACCGAAATTTTCGTTTAGGTCCATGGAATATCTGATGTAATCAGTTAAGTTGCAAATTATTCCTACCACCTATACTTCGACAATTTTTTCAACAGTATCCCCTACTGGAAGCGCTATTACTAAAAGGTTTACGTGCGATGGGAACCATTCGGCAAGATCGCGTAGCAAATTGCCCAATAACTAATAAGGCAGAGTTTCAAAATAAAAGTATATGATTTTACGAATATCATTCAATAAAAGATAAAAATATTATTATAGCAAGGTGGTATGACAATAATATAGTAAGTTTTGCTTCAAACGCTATTTCAGTTAACCCTGTACAGATCGTGTTAAGATACAGCAGAAAAGAAAAGAAAGAAATTAACGTTAACAGCCTCAAAATATTTATCGGTATAACAAAAGTATGGGCGGTGTTGATCGTTTCAATCAGAATATCAGCCTTTATAGAACAAATATTCCAAGCAAAAAATTGTATTTTTGCTTGATTAAGTTCAGATTAGATCTTCTGGAGCAAAATGCGTGGCTGTTGCATAAAATGCAAGGAGGAAAACTAGAGCATCTCACTTTTATTAGAATAATAGATAGCTTTTTCTATTTAGGAAAAATCTAAGAGCAGAAAACAAGGAAGACCATCAGCCTTCGAAAACATAGACTCACGATATGACCGCTTGGATCATCTAGTAGGCCAACAAGATGCTGATTGTGTCATAATAAAGTGAAAACTATATGTATGAAATGTAAAGTCGCACTACATATTCATTGTTTTGCATCATATCACACACATTAATATTTTTATATAATTATGAAGCAATGGTTGTCATTTTATTATTCGTTTATTTTGTTTACTATTTAGTTTTTTGAGTAATTGTTTTGTACATGCGCTTATATAAAATCTATGTATTTTTACATTTATGTTCCTATTGTTTTTTTAAAAGGACACCTAAAATAAAGCACTTGCCAAAGTAGTTATGTAAATCTTGTTATTTTGTGTTTTTATTTAACAATATTAAGTAAAGAGTACAACAGAAACACTAAAATTGACAAAAAAATTATTCAGGCGTATCTAGGTTACTGAACTTTGTGTTTTTTTATAGAGACGAGCAGTTTAAAAATACAGATTTATATACAACCCTGAAAATACTTTCTTGTGACTTTGCTGATATATTTTGCCAGATTCAGAAGGTTCTACAATTAATTTTAACGATTCCTGCTACAAGTGTATCAGTTGAAAGAAATTCCTCGTGTCTAAAACGCATATAGTCATACTTAAGAAATATCATGGGTCAAGAGTGGCTTAGTGGATTAAGTTTAATGTCTATACAAGAGAAACTATTAAGCGAATTAAGTAAAAATCCAGATTTTTATGAAAATGTAATGGATAAATTTGTAAAACTTAACGATCGTAGAATACATTTGACTTATCAAACTTAATTTTGTTACGTAAATCTAGTGGCAGGCGCGTTGGGCGCCAAAGTTATGTTACGTTGGCTCGTAGCCGTGCGTAACGAAAAGTAAATCAAAGAGGAAAAAAAAGAAGTGACCGGGCTCAATCGGAGAGTAGGGGGGGTTGTAGAAAGCAGACCAACATATAACGTATGGGGCTATAAGGAGTTAGTAACAATACCTGAAAAAAAGAAGAATTAGAATAGCCAACCTGCAATAAAAATAGTTAAGTAAACCTGAAAAAAAAGAATGTAAAAGCATGTAAAAGAATGTAAAAGAAGGTAAAAACGTTTGAATAATCTATATAATATGACAACGGTAATAGCAGTACAAAAACTTTTAGTACAAAGTGAGGTAATATTGGGGAGTAGCAGAAACATTTCCTCACACACCAATTTAACATCAATTAGACAAAAAAATATTTTTAACAAAAGATAAATAGATAAGCACAATTGATGAGTAATTCAGTAGTATTTTTTTTGTTTTGTTTCTTAATAGCATGCAAGTCTATTGTAAAAGGTATCAGATACGACGAAGATATGGCAAAAACAACGGGTAGATATTTAAAGTAATAGTAAATAGAAATAGTTCACTTACAGAAAGTCCTCCAGTAACGCTTCCTTGCCATGGGAGTGGGGGACTCACGACGTCCTACACTAACGAAGCACTGCACCCTTGACTGTGAGGGCGTGGATGAAATTGCTTACACTCTACACTAACTCACACCTATGTATTTCACTGGGGTTAGCAGCAGACACCATCACGCTGATGGAACCAGGTAGCATTAATAAATTTCTTGTTAATTCTATTTCGCTTTCAAGGTACGATGTAATGCATTAAACTAGCAGTAACGCGAAGCGTTTCATTTGCTACCTATAGCAACAAAGAAAAATTCAATACCTCTGAATAACGAAGTTTGCACCAACAGTTCCATTATAAAAAGATAAATCAACAAAAACACTATTAGTCAAGCCCGTGCAAACACTAAGCAAGTCCGTCAACTGTTCTTCGTCCAACGTTATACAAGAATTCAACACCTAGGAATATAATTGAATAGGGTATGATTACCAATTCAAGCTCCGCGCCACCCAAATAGACATTTAGAACGACCTCGTAAAAATGAAGATAGGTTCACAATAAAAAGAGCGATTTTGCATATTTCACATTGGGTACCCCGCACGAGTAAATATTACTAATACGCAAAACCACTTTAAATACACATTATCAGCACTTTATAACAAATTATATACCGTTCTTTGTGTTTTATCACAGTTTATTTAGTGAAAAAAAAACGAGCTTGGCTCCAACAAACAACATCGCGTTTTTCCACACTCTTTTCAAAGCAGAAAGCCAACAGTAAAAAAAGTCTTCTCAACGTTAACAATCTATATCAGCGAGGAACAAACTACAACTCTTCCTTCACCAGAAAAACAATTAAAATCGTGACGTGCTTGTAGTTATTAAATATAAAATCACTATCTTCAAAGCAGCAACGGAAAGCAAAACGTATTTTAACGTAATTACATCGGAACCAAACACAAAAAGCTAACAACTCGTAATTTATATGAACAAAGCACACCTAACAACCACGCTAATCTGTCGATATATATCCGTTGTTGTCCATAACATCTGAGCGCCTCTTATCTCGACTGCGATAAATAGCATAAGGACGAAATGTATACGGCGAATAATTATTTATTTAATAATGTCAATCGACCTTTATGCAACCAACTATACAAACTGATGTATTTCAAGTACGCTAGCCGACAGGAGCGTAATATAATATAGAATATAACAAGTGATTTGTAGAAATTTATTTATGAGTAGAGGATAGCGTAAAAGTTTAAACTTACAAAAATTGCACGTTACAAATTGCTTATAGCTATGTAAACTAAGGGTATTAAAATCACTTTTGTAAGATTTTCGTTTCAATGATTACTCTTGATTTCCAATGAATTCAAGGAATAATAAGAAAAAGTACTTCTTAGATAACCTAGAGATTCATTTATATTAAATGTGGAGTTTTTAAATAGACTCATTTTGTGCCTCGCCTCTTGTTCAGATCACGAGCCGCCATTGACTGATTTCGAGTCTCAAAGTGTTGGTAGTTAATGTAACAGTATTACATTTTAGATAACACGTTGTTTTCCCTTAGGGAGAAGATAGAACAACAGTTCGGAATATAAGAGGACTTGAACCTTTTACGCGTGCGAGGTGGAGCTATAGAAATCTACTGCGCCGGCGATTAGCTTGGCTATTATCTCATGGGGGATAACGAAAGGGATAATATTGAAATATTGGTCATGAAACGCGAAACTAAATAAAGTGAAGTTGGACCCCACTGTATCTATCAAGTATTAAAAAAATGTGGTGTTAGTGTAGATACAGAAACCCTACCTGAGTGAATCATTTCTAGTTTTTTAATTTACTCTTTTTGAAAAATGGAACATTAAAATGAGAGGTTTCCATTATATAACAAATCACTTTTGTTCAACAATAAACAAAATTAAATAAATTCACGTGTTAGTGATATCAAAAAATTAGTTGAACAACATTTTGTTTCGTATGATTTGTATAAGCATCAGATCTTATAATCACGTACAAACTTAAGCAAAGCTGTAACTCAGATTATTTTACAATTGTTATTATTGAAAATTCTAAACATACTAGATTTAGAGTGCAGATTACTTTCAAGAAAAAGTATACGCTAAGTAAAAAGATTAAATAACTAACATTAATATTATCATTTGTGTGGCACTAGGGTGCGGGCTCTTACAGACTGGAACGATTGAAATTTTTCTTGTCGGCTCGAGATAGAGCCGTTGTGAAAAAGGAGGTTGCAAAAATAATCACTCATCCTTTACCACTGGCAACTGGCGGATATCTTTAGGCTGGTTAGATACAGGTTCCAGCTGGGCAACAAATGCAATGTCTCCAGATTGATGACGTACGTGATGGATACGCTCGAGGATGCTCAATAATTTTGGTCGGGTACAGGGTACATGTGGACTAGCAAGTGGTTTCCGATTTTACTGCCTATTGTATGGTTGTTGCATGATTATTGTTGGCATTAAAGTATATGTGGTTGTTGGTCCTACTGGGCGTTTGCTCATTAACGACTTTCCAACTCGACTCGAAGATGATGTGGAAGTGAGCAGATTCAGAAAATTACTTGCAAAGACAGTTCAACCGGAGTAAGTCTATCAGCGCCGTGTGTATGACACAAGTCGAAAACTGTGCGGTATTTTTTGATAATGTGATTACACGGACTTTTGGAAGATTAAATTGCTATTTATGATTTTTCAAACCAAGTTTCAAAACACTTGAATTGTTTTCTACATGATTGTAGCTACAAAATATCGAACTTAGCTTTGTAATTAAACCAAATTAGACAATATCAACTAGCATGTTGTTTTCCATATAAGACCAAGGACTTAAAGATCGAGAAAACACCTAATTTTCCAAACAAATATTCTTTCAATTTTTTTCACTCTTGCTTCCATACTTCTAGTTTTTTTCTTTACAAACAAAAGAAATTGTTACAAACTGTCAATCATCCTGTATGAAGATGCAGTGTCCCATTGCTCCGTTCGAATGTAGACTATTAGTATCCTGGTTACAATGTTTGTATCAAGTTAAATGTTAACCAACTTGTAAAGTTATCCAGATCAATAGCACTATAAATTTTCTTTGATGGGTTGTATTCAGAACTTTGTTGCCTCTACTTAAAACCTCTACAAACATATAAAGTAAAGGGGTTTCGTTTTACCCTGAATAAATTTTAACTTTGTAGATTTCCAGTCAAACATGGTCAGTAAAGAGGGTTAACTGAATTATTTCTGATCAATATGTAGCAGGTAGATAACGTTTGGGAAACTGTACACTATCAGATAATAAATGTGAAAACTGAAGCAAAATTAACAACTTAGGTTATGTAGATGTTTGTATTCTAACGGAATTGTTTAACAGGAGATTGTAATTACACCGTAACTACGGGTTCAGGGATAATGAAAATATTGCGATTTTCTATTTAATAAAAGACGTTTCCTCTACGCCTAAGTTACAAAAATGTCATAATGACACCAGGTTATATAGAAAAAAATACTGAAGCGGCACACATCAAATGTGAGCCCAATCCGTAAAGTATTTTGAGGCTTAAAAATCGTTAATTAATACAAAATGCCTAAGTAATATAATTAGACTGCTTTTGAAGTAAATTAGAGTAACTTAATCCTAACGATCTTGTTTCAAATATTGAGTTTGTACGAAAGAAATATATCTTCTTCGAAACGCACATAAACAAAGTTGAAAACCCACTTTTCTCTATAGTTGTTTTTAATGCGAATCGCTGATATTTTTTGTTGCTATAAGTTAAGAGAATTGCAGTATGGATGCGTATTATAGGCTGCGCTTTTGCGTCATCAGTGGGAGGATGCGAAAAGTTCGAGTGTTTTGTTAACGAAGATATAAGTACGAAAAAGCAGCGGACGAGTTTTGTATGTCTCAGTAGATGCGATGATTTTATTTTCAGAAGGCCGAGCACGTGTAACGTGTAACCTCTATCTGTCCTTTTTTATATCTCTGCTTCTCATATATTCCGCATTATTCCCTCATGCTTTAGTATGTGGCCGATCAGCCTGTTTTTTCTATATTTTACTGTTTTCCACATATTTCTTTATTTCCCTACCATTTCTATACCTCTTTGTTCTTACTTTGTCTGTGTACGATATCTTCATCATACGTCTGTAGCACCACATTTTAAAGACTTGTACCTTCTTCTAGTTCGCTTTTCCTACTGTTTAGACTTCACAGCCGTACAGTGCTGTGCTCCACACATAGTTTTAAGCAATCCTTTTCTTAATAATCTATTAATACTCTATAGAAACTTTGTGGCACAATTTGAATAAAATGAAAAAACCCTTACCACAAAAAATATTTAAAATACCATCTACGTATTTCGACCACTATGTGGTCATCATCAGTAGGAAATCTGTAATTAAATAATAATTAGCTGTTGTTCTGGAACACTTCAGAGGATATTCTCCTCACCAATTAGGCTGAAGTGAACCTTCCTAACATACAATTTACTATATTGTTGCTTTAAACACTATCGAGGATATTCTCCTCACCCGCAGGCTGGTGTTCTCAACAACAAACAAGTGAATTGTGACATTATAACTTAAATCTACTTAATTTATACTAATTCTAAATCTACTGAAGCGGAACCAATATAATCTTGCTTTCTCATTGGTTGCTGACCAACAGGGAAAGCAAAGCAGATGGCTCTAATGGCCCTTTATCGGTGTTTAAGAGGGGTTCTTTATGTTTAACAATTTTAATTGATTCATAGGCATTTAAGGAGGAAAACGTTGGTACTGCTTTTAACAATTTAACATTTTCTAGTTTAAAGGGGTGGCTGGTTTCAAATATATGTTTGGCGACCTGAGACCTTTCATATTTACCATATTTGAAGTGAGCAATGTGTTCTTTAAATCTTGTTGTTATATTCCTCTTGGTCTGACCAATATATTTTTGAAAACACCCTGGCCCTGCACAACTAATTTCGTAAATCCCCGACTTTTGCAATTTTTTTACCTTGTCTTTTGAATTACCTAGCAAATCTTTAATTTTATTAGTATTAGTGAAAGCAATTTTGAAATTACACTGTTTGAATATTTTATCAAGGCCCTTTGTGGTTTTGTGAAACGGAAGTTTAACATATTTAACATTATCGTTAGAGGTGGTTGATTGCAAAGTCGTTGATTTACGGATGTTGATCCTATTTTTACACTTTCTAAAAATATTATCTATAATATCAAAAGAGAAACCATTGTAATTCGCTATTTGTTTAATAAGAGCAAATTCCTTATTAAATCTGTTTTTATTTAAAGGGAAATTCAATAATCTATTAATTAAAAAGTTAAATGAAGCCAACTTATGTTGTATGCTATGATTGGAGGATGACAAAATAAAGCGATTTACATTGGTTTCTTTTCTATAAATGTCAAATTCTAATTTATTTACCATTTCTAATTACTAATGTATCTAAAAAGGGTAATTGTCCATTATTCTCTAGTTCATACGTAAATTTTATGTTTTGAAATTTTGAATTCATTTCTTTAAGAAAATCATCAACATTTGATTTAGAAGTGTCAAAACCTGCAAAAATATTATCCGCGTACCTTAACTATATTCTTGGGAAGTATTTGGAGTTTTCTTTTAACTCAGTCTCAAAGCGAGACATAAATAAATTTGCTATGAAAGGTGATAGGCTATTTCCCATTGCTGTGCCTTCATGTTGTTCGTACAACTTGTTGTTGAATTGAAAACAGTTCTGGGACATGCAATGCGAAACAAGCTTGATATAGTCCTCAACTTTATCATCATCAATATCACTATCTATAAGAACATCCTTTAAATATGTTAAAGTACGTGGTATTGGAACACTAGGGAATAATGAACTGACTTCAAATGAAATTAAGATTTCGTTCTCTTCTAATGTGATATTTTTAATTTTATTAATGAACTCTAAAGAGTTTTGTACAGACAAACTATTAAACTTTAAATTCTTAAATTCATTTGACAGCCATCGTGATAAATAGTAAGTCGGTGAGTTGATACCTGAAACTATTGGTCTCATCGATTTATTATTTTTGTGAATTTTTGGTAAACAGTAAAGTTTTGGCATTTCAGGATTTAAAATTGTCAATTTTAATTTTAGTGTGGGCGAAATTAAGTTTGGACATTCTTTCAAAACTGACTCTGTTGATTTAATCATTTTATTTAAAGGAACCTCATTTTTACGTTTTTTAACTATTGGTCTGTAAGGACCCTCAGACAGCAAAGTTTCTACTCTATCAACATAGTCTAGTTTATCCAGAATAACCAACCTATTCCCCTTGTCAGCCTTTAAATAATAACAATCCTTTTATCGTAAATCTTTAATAATCAGATGATCTTTCTTTGTTTGTTCTGAGGCATTCCTTGCGCAAGTGCGTAAGTTGTTCGAAAGTTGAATTTTGCATGCGTTTCTAATAAAGTTTTTTGAATTGTCATCTAATTTTGAAACGGATTTTTCGATTCCAGCAATAATGTCTTCCAAAGGAGTTTTCAAATGATCTACTCCAAATTTTAGGCCTCTATCAAGGAAAGTCAACTCTTCATTATTAAAGATTTTCGACGATTCGTTAACAACTATTGACTCTAACGGAGGTGAAGTAATTTCCAGTTTTTTAGGGGGTACATTGACATTGTGTTTCTTTAAAAGAATCTTCAACTTAGTGTTTTGATTATTAATTTTGTCTAACAATTTATGATTGTTGACTTCAAAAACAAATTTCTGGAAATTACTCCATTCCTGAAAACCAGACTCAGACAAATTGCACGTTAGTGCTAGGTGCAATTTATACGTTTTCAGTTCCAATCTACTAAGCTTACTATACAGATATTTGATTTCTAAATTAAGCCATTTATCTTTTGCAAAATTGATTATTGCGTTACTACGTTTACAAGTACTGCTGATTTTTACGTTAATGAAATTTGGAAAAACTTTACAGCTTTTCAGAAATCGAATATCTGCTTTTACAAAATTAATTCTAAGAGCTAAACTCCTATACGTATTAAGTTCCGAAAACCCGGAAGTCATAGTTAATAATCTATAGGAACACTGTGGCACAATTTGAATAAAATGAAAAACCCTTACCACAAAAAATATTTAAAATACCAGATACGTACTTCGACCACTATGTGCTCATCATCAGTAGGAAATCTGTAATTAAATAATAATTAACTGTTGTTCTGGAACACTTCAGAGAATATTCTCCTCACCACCATTAATCCTTTCCTTGTTGCTATGTTTGTCATCTTTGAATAAAGCAGTTGCTTTTTCTCGTTAAATGTAGCTCCACCTTCTGCTAATCTTTGTTTTATATCTTTCGCGCTTTTCCCATCTAGCGTTGTTTGGTTTCCAAGGCAGCAGAAATTCTTAACCTCTTGTAAGTTCTCGTTACCTTTTTGTATCCTTGTTTTAGATTTATTTTCCTCTCCTTTGCACACTAGTACTTAAGTTTTATTGTTGTTAATTTTCATAAAGTATCTCTCTGTTAGAACTGTTTCCATTTCATTAAGAGCTAGATGCTAGAACCGCTATATCATCTGCAAATCTAAACGTATCAATCTTTGGTCCCTGCACAATAATTGTAAATGTCTTCCTACATTTGACAGTATTCATCGCCTCTTCAATGTAGAAGTTAAAAATTTATGGGATTATGGCACATACCTGTCTCACTCCCTTCCCAATATGTACTTCTCTACGTTCCTTATAATTCTATTACTGCTGTTTGCTCTTTGTATAAGTTATGTACTATCCGTCTATTCCTAACGCTCATTTCAATCTTTTTGAGTGTCGAACATTTTTTTCCATTTTACATTGTCCACTGCTTTTTCCAGAGTTACTAACCCTATATACACGCTTTCCCCTTTTTCTATTATTTTTTCCATTATCACCCTCAGAGCTAAAATAGCATCCCGTGTTTCCCTGTTTCGCCTAAACCCAAATTGATCTTCTTCCAGTATTTCTTTAGCTTGTGTTTTCATTCGTCCTTGTACAATTCTAATTAATATTTTTGACACGTGTGCTGAAACTTATTGTTCAAAAATTTCACATCTATCCGCGGCCCTCTTTTTTGGTATAGTTACAATGATATTACGTTTAAAATCCTCATACATATAGCTTACAAATTGGAAGAGACGTTCTGTTACTGCTTGTCCAGCAGCTTTTAGAGTTTCTGCTTGCACCTTATCTGTACTTGGCGACTGACCATTTTTCAGACCCTTTGATACTAATTCAAACTCATCTGTAGGTATAGGATTTCCCTAGTAATCATTTTCAATGTCTGATTCATGTTCTAATGCTGTTAGTTCCTCTCCTGCGTACAAATTTCCTATATATTCTTGCGATCTAACAACTTTCTCTACATTTTCTATAATGACGTTCCCTACCGCGTTCATTATATGTTTGATATATGGTTTTATATCCCTAAAATTCATTCTAATTAGTTTTTATGCTTCGTGTGTCTTTCCCATTTACACCTTAGTTTGTACCTCATTGCACTTTACATCAATCCATTGTTCTTTAGCTTTCTTGCATTTGCAAATAATTTCCCATTTTATGGCTTTGTATTTCTGTGTTTTTTGTATTTTTGTCTTTCTTCTATTAAATTCAGGATATCCTTTGATATCCATGGTTTTTTATTTTCTTTGTGTGTATACCCCAGAATATCTCTGACCGCCATGTCTAAGCTAGATTTAATGTTATTACGTTCTGGCAGAAATTTTCCTGACATCCTTCAGCAATTCATGACTATATCTGCTTCTGAATAGCTTCTACAGCCTTTTACTTAATTACTAAACTGTAATCTAACATGAATGTAATCTATTTGATATCGTCCTATATCTCCTGGCATCTTCCACGTATAGCGTCTTCTTGCATGACATTGAAATAATGTGTTTGTGAGGATTAAATTGTTCTTGTCGCAAAATTCTACCAGCCTATTTCCCCTCCCGGTGATCCAAATGGTGGACTATTTTAACTGTGCCGCTCCGTGGCGTAGTGGTATGTGTGTGACTACTACGCCCAAGGTCCCGGGTTCGAATTCCGACACGGTCCGCTTAAAAAATGTTAAGAGAGCATTTTTCACAAAATACACCCTCGTTCGGATGAGAGGTAAAATGGAGGTCCCGTGTGTGAGTGTTGTCACGCACGTTTAAAATCCCTACCTTGCTTGGAACAGCAAGGGTTGTGCAAAATTCCAAAATTTCCAGGTAAGAAAAACTCGCTTCCTGGCCAATGTAGTATTTTCGGGTGGAGCATTAGAAAATCATATGTAAGGACTATTTTAACTGCGGAATCTTTTACCCCAGAGAATGCCATTACAATTTAAGTACGTTGTGTACTTAGGAAGTAATTTAGTGGTTTTCCGTTGCCATCCATATCGCAGTAGTGTGCCTTAGAATGCCATACCGACCCCTATGGTCTCTGCCACTCTGTACTGAAAGAGCTGCTGCTCTCTTTCGGGGACCTGTCTTAGTCTGGTTCCTCACAAAAGACCCCACCAATTTGGTCAAACCTTTTGTTCAGCTCTTTAGCTCATGGGAACGCTCAACCGTTCCAGCTGTTCTAGTAATGTAGAACTTCGTCAAGGTGCAGGTCCATTGGGAACAGACAATAACATGAAAAAACCGCCAATTACGAGTGAGATTAAATCCAATCGAGATTGTATGGGTAAGAGAGAACCGAGTTATCTGAAGACCTTTAAAATGTAACGATACGTGCAAATAGAATGGATGGGGCATTGGAGTGATGGTAGTAGGCATTTATATGGCAATTTGAAAGGTACAGAAACTTTAATAGAAATTGTGTGAGTAAGCCCCAATGGGAATAAAGCGACATGAAATGGAATACTGCTGAAAGTGGCAGGGTAATTTCATTTACGCGTAATGACCGGATGTAATGTAAGGAAACGGTTTAGAACAAAGGGTTAGGACCAGGTGAGTCATCCCTTCATTAAATTGGAACTTTGTAACTTGATCAGTGCAAGGGAGCTCTATGTGTTGGAACATTAGAGCAAGGATTGCAACATTGGTATTCTTGGATATTTTATTTTGACATAGAAACTTCATGAGAACCAAAGTAAGGAGCTTTATGCAGAATTACAGTCTTCCACATGGAAAAGAACATCCTAAGTCTTGCGGTAACAGACTGTTTAGCGCCCCTCAATTTTGACAAGGACAAAACTTTCAGGACAAATATTAATGTAATGCTGAGTGTTGACGTTAAACCTTGGTAATTATCATTTTTCTATTTCTTTATTTAGTTTTATGTTCTTTTCCCATTTATCCATAGGAATCCACTCTTGCACTACTGCAGTTAGCTGACACACCTTTTTCTTGTCAAGCCCCCCCCTCAGGGAAATCAAAATTTAAATTTTTTTAACCCCTATTTCACCCGCAACAGAAAATTTTTGGGACGTAATCATGGGTAATTTTTTTAATACAACATAGATTTTCATCATTTTACAGTAAAAACTTTTGGTTGTTTTTTTAAATATATAGGTTTTTTTATTTTAAAGTATTTTTTCTACTTTGGAACTTCTTTTTATACATATATTAGTTTTTTAATTTTAGCCGTTTTGTAAAAATTCTTGATGGACACCTTCAGAGTCTTTGTTTTTGATAGGAGGTATTTAATGTGCTAGGGTTTTTTTTTCTTTTAATCAGGAAGTTTTTTTTCAAAAGTATAAACGTATAGGCCAAAATTTTGTTTTTAATCGTTTTACCGAGAAAGTTTTTTAATTTGAGTTGTTTAACTTGAGAATTTTTGAAAGTTAGCTTTTCTTTTTTAAATCTAGTTGATAAAAAGTAAATTTTTTTGCAGATTTTTTTTGAAAACTTATCTTGATTGGTTTTGTAAGACAGAAATTGACAGATAGTGACTTGAAAACAGAGAACGCTTTTATTTTAAATGGAAATTTACGTGTAATGTAGATGTTTTATATAAAAATGAATTGAGTTATGAGTTAAGAGTTAGTTTTGGCAAACAATTAATAATTTGACACTTTCCGGATTAAGAATAGTGTCTGTAAAACACAATTGTGACATACGTCTGCATGGAACTAGTTATTGGAACGGAAATAAAGTTTATGGTAGAAATGTCTCGCTCTCAGACGCAACGGATTTTTTTCAGGTTCGGGTGAAGGTTTGAATTTTAATATTTACTTTTTGATTATGAGAATTAATTTGATAATTGTATTTGTGGAAATAAACTTTTTAAGAAGAAGCTCCCAAGGACTCAAAATCTATCTGGCGTCGTCAAAGCAGATTCCAGAAACCACTTGTATTTTCAAAATCGAAAAGCTGGTAACTATGAATTTTAATTCTTTGCTGGGATAGAACTCAAAGATTAAAAAATGTACAATCTTGACCAAATTGAATACCACATGAAGGCTGTGAAACGAACAATCAAAATATTGTGAGTACCTATACTTCATTTACCTATACCATTTTTCAAATGCATATTGATTGTAGTAAGTAGGAATTGAAAAGAACATAATTTATTTATGTATACACAACAATTATTCAGTGAATACCTATACTTGATGAGATTATAAAGGAACTTAATAAGTAGACATTATCTAAGATTGAAGTAAGCGACTCTTTAAATAACTTTAGTGTAAACTTGACCAAGAAAACGGAATATTAATGCAAACATAATGAACTCAGATACCTTAAGGTTATATTTAGATTTAATTCCTACGTATGATGGTAATCAAGCCATACCAGGAATTTTTATTACCAGTTGCGAAACATTCCTGAAAGCTTTTTATAAAAAAGGGGAAATAGAAACGAATATGTAGTTACAATGGTTAATTTTAAGTAAATTAACAGGCAGAGCATTAACGTTAATAGCGAGCAGGGATAATTTAAATGACTGGGAAGATCATAAGAAAATATTAATTGCTTATTTTGGCGATCCGAGAAATATTAAATGTTTAGTTAGGAATTTATTAAATCTGTGAATGGAAATCAATCAATCGTCTAATTAATTAGGTATAAAATATCAAGACGTAAGTTGTTTGATTCTGATCAAACTTATGTTAGACGAACCCGATCCTCATCATCATTAAGTTCTCAGTCCTAAAACTGGTTAAACGCGTACACTCATTGTTTCCTATTCTAAGCTAGCCTACCCATTTCCCTGAAATTTCCACAGTATGCATATTTCTCTATCTGCGTGCAATAATCTGATCTAGGTCTACCTCTGCCTCCTTTTTTTTCTATCTATATATCACGCACTATTCCACAAAAATGCGTTAGATTGTATCCTGCCCTTCTATTTCTCCTACTTTTTTGTTTTCCACAGATCTCTTTATTCTCCTATTATTTCTATAACCTCTTTATTATTAACTATATCTGTCCATGCTATCATCCTTATACATTTGAAGCACAACGTTCCAAAAAGCTTCTACTGTTTTTCTGTCTGCATCTCCTACTGCTTCTATTTCATAGACGCATTGTGGTGTGTTACACACACATGCTCTCTACAAATTTCTTATTTTTTCTATGTTTGTTGTCTTTGAACATAGCCTCTGTTTTACTTTGTTAGATGCACTTTGGTTCCCATTCTATGCTTACAAATAAATACTATGTTTCCCCAATATTCAGTAGTATGTGAAGCGGGTTAAGTAGACTGTGGTTACTAAAATCCTCCAACACTTGAACATTTGCCAAATTAATAGTTTTGCTATATATTCTTTTGCACTATCAAAATTAGTTGAAAATATTCCAAACCAACACTTGTAGCTGTTTATAACAATCATAAGATTTAAGTGAAATTATTTTTTCGTCATTAGGCTTTCAGTCTTGAACCTGGTTGGACGCGTATCTTCACTTATTTCTATTCTGAGCTAACCTACACCGTTTTCTAAACTTCCCACATCCTAGATACAACTTGGTACCCCTTCTGTTGTTTTCTAACTATATTCCCTATTTCATCAAAATTCAGTGGTATGTGAAGGAGGTTAAGCAGCCTGTGGCTGTCAAGGATCCCCACCACTTAAACATTTGCCGAATTAATATTTTTTCAGTAAATCCTTTTGCACAATTAACATTAGTTGAGTATCGCAAAACCAATACCTGTAGTTGCTTATAGTAATCATCAGGTTTAAGTATAGTCATTTTTTTCGTCATTAGGTTTTTCATATTGGAATTAGTTGGGCGCGTACCTCCATTGATTTCTATTCTGAGCTAGCCTGCACATTTTCTGGAAATTCGCACAATCTACATCTTTCACTGACTGTGCAATAGTCTAACCTAGGTCTACCTCTCTTTTTCCTATCTTTGCTTCTATTAATCGGATCCTAACATACGTTTAATTAAAACTAAAATGTATGACGAAATGGCTTTGGATACGTATATAAACGTGTTACCCGAGTGATTATAGGATAAAATTAGATGTAGAAACCCTCAAAGAGTAGAAGGGTATGAGAATTTAATAGTAGAAGAAGAAAACGTTATGTATTGTACACTGAAAGAAATGATTTGCTGCACTAACAAAAAAATAGTATATTTAACTAAAAAATTTTGTGGGTATATGGACAGCATGTCTTTTTGCCATGGCTACACAAAAATCTAGTATAGGAAAATTAATAAACTTAACAGATGAAGGTTGCTTTGGAGACAAATTTAAAATTAGCGATTTACGTATGTGCTTGGTTCTGATGCAAATTGTAATAGTTACGAAAGCGAATAATTTTATAATGTCCACAAATTTTATTTTCACTTAGCACAAATTAAACTTTGTATATGATACAAATGTGTTTGTTAGTAATGCAAACCTGTTTTAGTTAACAAAAGTCAGTAGTTTGACCTTACTATTAATTTTCATTTGCAGTTGACACAAACTAAAATCTGTAGCTGAGGTTTGCTACAGATACAAATGAAGATTAGTTCCAAAGTAAGTACTTTTGTTATTGTAGCAAATGTTATTTGCAGTTGGCACAAACTAAAATTTGTACCAAAAACTAGCAGTGTTTGTCAAAAGTCAATTTTTCAGTAATTGCCTAGTAGAGGCATTAATTCTGTATTGTATTGTACATAGATCCTCCTACTGTGGGTTTCTGTCACGTTTATTTGCATGTAAACTTTGGGTCAAAAAGTAATTCTGTAGCAACCTTAGTAGCGGAAGGTTCAACTTGTATATTTACAATAAAACAGAATTTAGGTGTTTAACACGAGTAGCGTATAATTTTTTATCCTTCTATTGACGCAACAAATTCTTTTGCACTGTTTTTATCCAGTAAACCTATACTGTCAATATCTAAACTATTTTCTGCAAAAAGGGAAAAGTGCACAATTTATCACAATTTATCTCATAGCTTAATCTGAAGGAAAGTTTAGCAACCTATGAATTGTTATATGCAATTAAAACAACATGGCTACTATATAATTTATCACAGAGAAATAACTATAAACTATAAAGTAAATATACTACTCAACACTACCCTGAAATACATTAATATATTCGGACAAGTTCCACTGGTACAATGGCCCTAAATAATCCCTTAATCGAAAACAAATTACATTAAATTTCTCTTTAGGCTAGATCCATTCTTCTGCAATAAGTTATTTGTTCCTTTTATTGCTGGTGAATACGGCACTTTAGCAACGGCTTTGCGTTAGGAGTTAAACATCGGTTATAATATGGTAAAAGATGAATGTGAAGACATCACTTGAGTGCCTACACTAGAAAAGATTTGATTGGTGGTGAGTAGTGAACCGATCAACTTCATTCTCATCATTAAAGCAAATACTAGCCGTAGCAAACACAAGTTATTCTCATGCACATTAATAAACTATTTTAATATGTTCGCAAATAAAATTATTATCCAGTTCAAATTTACTTATACAAGCAAAAGTGTCTTTGCGTCACAACATGCGTTTGCTGCAGTGAAAAATGCATAGTGATGTAATTACAAGAATATTTGTAGTGATTAATAATATACCTTTAACTAAAATAAATTAGTAACAAATAGCAATCTATTTCTTTCAGGGTAGGAAAAGAATTTACAATTCAAATATTAACAAAAACTATCAACCAATTAATACTATACCAGCAACCAGACCAATACCGACATAACCCAAATTCACATCGTTCAACACACCGACAAAATTTTTAGCTAATTTCCTAAACCTACATTGAATTCGAATTGTACAAAACCTTAGACGAACAACACACCCAAGTTCAATCAGAACGCAAATGGGACATGGCAAACATTCAGCGTAAATCTTAACAGAAACCCACCTATGATGAATAATAATAACAACCCCAATAATTACTACCAACCAACTCTTATGGACACGTCATCTGGCTACACTAGACGGAACAGTAAGATATCTCAAATTAAACCCGACAATATATAGAAATTAAACTTTACTTCCGAAAAGCTATTCCACCAACAAGTAGAAGATTTTCGTAATCAAGTTATACGCGAAGACACAAATAATTATATAGATCCAAGTAGAGACAATGATGCAAATTACTCAGAAAACCACAAATGTGACAACCTTTACGAAAATTACGAAGAGGAATGAAGAAAACGCATACTTCAATTTTCAGTTGGACAGATCCATATATACGACCAGACGTAATAAATTTAAATAATATTAATCAACTAACACATTTTACCCTATATAGAAATACCACATGCAGAAATTAAATTATTAATCGATACAGGATCTTCAAAAACTTTAATTAGCCCAAAACCGTGCAGAAACGTTATCTAAATTTTGTAGAAAAGGAAACTTAAAATCAATACAGCACACAAAACGACAATACATCAATTTATTGCTAATATACCCTTACCAAAAACTTTTAATGTACAATTGAAACACAAATTTTGTATTTTTGAACTTAACGATAAATATGACGGCTTGATAGGCATGGATCTTTTAAGAAGATTAGGGGCAGATATTGATATAAAAAATCCGCTATTAAGAACAAAATACGGACAAATACCAATTAAATACCAACGCAGTAATATTCAAACCGACCATAAATACACGATCGAACCCAGGGCAGAAAAACGGGCAAAGGTCTTAGTAAATTCAAAAAGTGATATAGGAATAATAAATCACATGTCATTTCAACAGGGAGTTGAAACACCCACCACGTTAGTCCATATAAAAGATATGTACGCCACTACAATTTTGAACGCAACCTTACTACTCAATAGAAATATCTTTAACGACACCAATAGCAGTGGAAGAATTAAACTTTTGTGAGATGGAAATCGACGTATTAATTTAAATATTAATTTAATAACGAGTTTTTTTGTTAAAAGATGGACACAAAAAATTAAATAAAAATACTATCCCATCTTAATTTTGCCACGATCTTCTTTGGGCAAATTCTCAGATTCCTGATCTTTTTCTTCCTGTTTTCGTTCCCGTAGTCGGCGTGTTATATATCACCTACTCAATTTTTCAAGGAACGTTGTCATTAGAACTTTATGAATTCCGTAAATTTCGATCGTCACTAACGTCTTACCATCAACTTACTAGTATTCTCCGGTTAATATGATAAATCTGTTAAGACTACCCAATTTCAATTACGTATATGTAGCTGCTTTACATTGTGTTTGGTATCAACCATAAATAAAAAGAGAAATCTAGAAGCTGGTGTATTACTATCAGCAAGCAAAACTTCATTTATAAACGTTTTATTTGAATCATAATCGAGTTACGTGTAGAGTAAGCTTAGATCACAGTAAATGTCAGGAAATGTCGTAGATTTGTTTACTTTCTTTTCAATAAAATACGTAGGGGGCATAGATTAACAAAAGTGTTTTGAAAATCGCTGTCAAATAATAACGTTTTAAAATTACTAAAAGTGCATTCGTCAAAATTCTCGTTAATCTTTTAGAAGAATTCAACAGTCAATTTGAAAAATGGTCGGAAATAGATCTGTATCTAAGAATCATTCAAATCCTCAGCACACAGGGTGCTCATTTTTGGACGGAGGTAGAAGATGTAACGTAGGCAGCATTTCAAATACAAGAACAGATTTAGTAAATAGTGCAACACCCGAGAATCAACAAATTTGCGGTAGACCAAAGAAATCTTGGCGACCAGGACCAATAACGTCCAATCCTTTTTTTAATTTTCTCAGAGAGTACAGACGGTGCTGTGAAGCAGAGAGCGTCAAGGAACTTGCTATTCAAGCAGGTGCTGTATGGAAAAAAATGAGCGAACTTGAAAAGAAGCCATATTTCCAGCAAGCGTGTGAGGTTCAAAGGAGAAAAAAAATGTGTGGTTCAAAATATGTACGACGTAAGCCCGCTAATGGTTCGTCTTCTAGAAAAAAACGTTCAGACCATTGCCACCGCAAGTAGAAGAACCAGATGTCCTTTATAAGTTTTCACTAAATATTACGTTTACAATAAAATAATTTAAAGTATCGAGTAATTTTATTAAAAGGTTGTAGGCACTAGATATGCATTTCGATTAAAAATTTTTTCTCAGTTAGTGCTACTGGCAGATACTATGGTTAAAAAATTTTAAAATTAAAAACCTACACTGTGCGTACTGCGAAATCTAAAACTAAACCAGTTCTAATGTGCACAAAATTGCCGAGGTTTGTATGGCTAGTTAGAAGTCTAGTGCCAAATCGAAACAAAAATTTCAGCATTTTAAAGTTTTTAAGAACCGGTTACCGATAAAATGAGCGATACTTTACAAATTTAAATTTGTCTTGAAGGTGCTTGGACCTCGTAACAATTTCAAAGGTACATTCGCTTATTACATCGATGCAGAAGTAGGTTCCTGTAGAAGAAATAAAAATAATAATGATAATAATAAAAAATAAATATTTGAAATGAGAAATACAAAACTACTTTACAATATCAACTAGTCTCGATAGACTTTCTATTCTCATAATTAAGGGTACCAAGCGATCTTGTCTTAGTAATTCTTTTCGATGTTTTTATTACGGAAAGCGGCTATACAAATCCGAATAAAATTCAACCTACACTTACCCTTGATTGACAATAAATAATTACCATAAGAATACACTTTCCTTAAGAAAAATTAATTTCCTAATATCAGGTTGGCCAGGTATTAATAAAAAAGAAAACCTTAAAAATTATATGCTACTATTACCAAACCGATTTTTCTGTGTTTTACGAATATTGGTAGTTACGTTTTCAATCCCATTTTGGAAATGCCAACAACAATAAACAAAATCGTCAGTCAATACAGCTTTCGTGTCCGCATTTTTAGTGCCTTAAAATTACTAACTTGCTATTCACTTCTTAACTGGCCCTACACATAAAAACCTACATTCAAAATTACTATGCATATCCCGATTAATCCTCTTAAAAATGTTTTGATTTAAACTTCCTACACTGGCATACATAAAATTCAAGAAACTGTAGTTCTGTGCACTGTATTAGCCAATCACTATTCAAATAGTAAAGCAAAACAATTGCGTTAACGTTATGTCAACTTTCCATAAATGAACAAATACTTTTCTCTTGTCTTCTTTTCTTCCTTGAACCGCATGAAATGGACATGATTAGGATATTATTGGATTTGACGTTTGGAGCTGACGCCACGGCGTGTAGTGTCCGAGATATGGGAACCATATTGAGGAAGGCATAAAGCGTCCGTTGGGTGCCCGGCCAAACAAGCGCTTTGGAGGGTGTCCACGTCGTCGGGGCGTGGAGCCTCGGAAAACCGGTAGGGTTAGTAAGAGGCAGAAGCCCCAGGGGTTGATTAGTCCTCCAGCGGGCATATCGTGTTGCAGCATGAGTCCATGCTGGTGGTGGCGGTTTTCCACCAAGGGTGTACCCCAACAGGAAAGCCTTCCAAGGTCAGGGATCAAACCAAAATGGATGTGCAAATTGTAAGTAAGGAGGATTCGTCTGCGCAGGTAGGAGCTGTAAGAGTAGGAAAGCTGATAGATGTGGATCAGAAAGAGGACCAAAAGGTGACTAATATAGACCAAAATCCAGTAAAGACGCTTCATAGCCAGTACGACTGGGAAAATGTTCAAGACCCAACAGCAAGGCGGTCTGCTCTTTCTAGATCCCCGACCGGACCGATAGCCACATTGAAATACATGGAGCAAGTAAGGGCCGAGGGTTGGCATACTCCAATGAGGAGTACGCCCACAGGGCTCGAAACACAAACCTTCAATGACTTGCCGCTGGGCAAGAATAGCATTGAAGGGGACGAACTAGCAAAATGCGGACATTTGGTACCGGAAGGAGAGAAAACTTATGGAATAATCCCCAAAACGACTAGGGTTATCAGCGAAAAGAAGGTTAAAGACAGTAGTGCTATAGAGACGTCATCCCCGGAAGTAAAGGGTGACAAGAAAAGGAAAAGGAAACGGAAAAGGAGGATAATAAAATCTGATGACGATGAGGCAACAACAAGTCTACCGACGAACTTGAACCTGCAGATGCTACTACACAGAGTTGAAGAGATGGCAATCTTCAAAAATAGTAGAAGGTTTGTTCATCTTGAGCTAAAAATGGGTATAGACGAAACGCTAGCCCTAGCAAAGGAAGCAATCTCGGAATATGCTGTATTAGAAAAGGGTCAGAAGGACTTAAAAGATAGAGTCAAAGCCCTCGAAGAAGAATGCCGAAAAATCAAGATTGCTAATATTACTACAAGTAAGGAAAACAAAAAGCTGTGTACCCAGACCTACGGGACAGAAGTGGTCATGGAGCTACCACGTGAGATATCTTGGGAAATCTGGCAAGATATCAAACGCAGGGACTGGGATCAAAACCTATTTAAGAATATTGAGGTGGTTGTGGGGAATCCCATATTGCCTAAGGACGAAACTACCAAAGTGGTCGTAGTTGAGCCTGGAGATCTCGATATGAGTGAGAGCATCCAGCGGTATTACAGGGACAGGTTCCCGGAGCTGCTAAATACCAGTGAAGCAGTAGAAGTCATAGAGAACTTTACTTGGGTCCGATCAAAAGGCCCCGAGGCAATAAGTAAAAAGAAGGTAGTGAAAGCTATTTATGATGGCACCGAGAAGGGGATATTCGAGATTATGCTAAAACTAAAGGAAGAAACTAAGGAAGATAGTCAGATAGCAATGCACCGCGTAAAGGCTGTAAATGTAGCGGCTCTGAGCAAAATGGTGCAATGGATATTTAACGAGACGAACACAAAAGTAGAGATCTATACTCCCGGGAAAAACAAAGAGACGGAGGCTAACTATAGAGAAGCACCATCGGGCAGGGAATCGTATGCCCTGGTGTTAGAAAAAAAAGGCTTAGATTATAAGTCGCTACTCAGCGAAGTGAAGGCTGGGCTGAAAGACTGCGAGGCGCTGGAAAGTATACAAGAAGTACGCAGCACTAAGCAGGGGAAATTACTGATTAAAGTGAATAGAGATGAAAATGTGGTGAAAAGGATTAGAGACGCCATAAGAACAAGCGACGAGAAAATTTCAACTAGACAACTAGGTAAACGTGAGAAATGGGTAACACTGTACCTGAGAGGCCTGGACGGAGTGACAAACAGGCAAGAAATTATGACCGTGTTGCAACAGAAGCTTGGGAACATAGATGAGACGAGGTGTAAGTTGGGGGAATTGAGGCCTTATGCCAGGGATACACAGACGGTTACCTTGTCTCTTGGCGAAGAGGATGCGGGTAAACTGCTAAAAGAGGGTCTGAGAATAGGAATGGTGACATGCAAAATCGAGAAGAAGATCGAAATTCCCAGATGCTACCGATGCTGGGAACATAGGCATATCACGAATGCATGTAAAGGTCCGGATAGGTCTAAAGCTTGCATCAGATGCGGTGGAGAAGGACACCGGGCTAGTGACTGCAAAGCAGAAGAATTTTGCATTCTTTGCAACAGAGCTGGTCACCAATCTGGAAAAGGCCGATGCGAAGCCTTTCGCAGAGCCCTGATTGATGCCAAACGAGCCCTTATAGGTAATATCCGCGAAGCCAACCAACTGTGATGAAAACAAGCTGTGATAGTACTGTGATATTAGAAATAAGTTTTATTAATGTGTTACTAGCGATAAGTTTTATTTATACTATACGGTGATGTCCCTTATTTATTTACTTCATGTCTGTAAAGTTCTTACAAATTAATCTGAACAAGGCAAGGTTGGCCCATAGCCTTCTGGACGCAACCTGCGTGGATATGAATATTGACGTTATTATAGCCAGTGATCCAAATAAGGCACGAGCTAAAGATTGGCTAAACGATAAAACAGAAGTAGCAGCGATAGCAATTAAAAAGACTGGACTCGAGATAAGTGAGCAAGGAGCAGGAGAAGGCTATGCGTGGGTACAATTGGGGAAAACCGGAGTGATGGTTGTAAGCTGTTACTTCTCGCCAAATCGAAGCTTTGAGAAATTTGATGATTTTCTTGTGGAGCTGCACAGGGAAATTATTGGTAAGGGGAAAAAGGTAATAGTAGCTGGGGATTTCAATGCCAAAGCTACAGTGTGGGGCTCTAAGATTACTGATAGAAGAGGAGACGCAATGATGGACTGGATGGCCAGTCTGAACCTTGTGATCATCAACAAAGGGAGCTCACCAACATTTAGCAGAGGTGATACGGAATCGGTGACAGATATCACCATGGCATCTACGGATATAGCAGGTAGAATTCATCGATGGCAAGTTAGCGATGAGGAATCCCTAAGCAATCATAAATATATTACCTTTGAAGTAAAAGACGGACATATTGTGCAGCCTAAATCAGAGCGACCAATAGGGTGGGCATTGAGTAAGCTGGATAGAATGCAAGCGAGACGAATGCTTCAACAAGAAACACAAATAGAGTGTCAAAACCATAGAGAACTTGCAAAGCTAATGCAGAAGGTGTGTGACTCGTGTATGCCAAGAAAAAGGTACCCACCTCATGGACGTAAACAGGTGTACTGGTGGACCAATGAAATTGCGACCCTAAGAAGGGACAGTAATAAAGCTAGGAGAAAGTATCAGCGTAAAAGAAATGGAATCCTGTAAGATGGTCTTTTGGAGAAGGAAGAATATTTAGCAAAACGGAAAGAGCTGCACCGGGCAATCAAGAATAGCCAGAAACTTTGCTGGCAGGACCTGTTAAAAGAGCTGGATAGTGACATATGGGGCCTGGGCTACAAAATTGCAACAAGGAAGCTCAGGAAATTAGTAGGTGGAAAGATCTCCTGGGAAAAGGCGATAAGATTCTTAAAAATTCTATTCCCGCAAGACAAGATAGCAAGAGAATGAGTTATCCAGGTACCAGATAAGAAAGACATTCCACTGTTTAGCGAAAAAGAGCTTCTTTTTGCGGCAAAAAAGATGAAGGAAAAGAAAGCCCCAAGTCTGGATGCCGTACCAACGGAAATAGTTAAGGAGATAGTGGTAGCTATCTTAAAACAGGTGTTACATGTAATAAACCAGATACTGGTACAAGGAGTTTTCCCATATCAATGAAAAAAGGCGAAAGTCCTGTTAATTAAAAAACCAGGAAAAATGGACGATAATGCGTCGGCATATAGACCTTTGTGCCTAATTGACAGCATAGCGAAACTAGCAGAACACTTGATAAATGAGAGGTTAAAAGCAGAAATAGAAGAAAAAGGTGGGTTAGCGACAGCTAAATTTGGCTTCAGAGAAGGACGTTCTACTCTGGACGCCATTCAACAAGTTACTGCAGCTGCGATGTATGCGATGGAAGGGACGCATAGAACTTCAGAAATGTGCTTGTTAATCGCACTGGATGTTAAAAATGCATTCAACACAGCCAAATGGGATAGAATTATAAATGCGCAGGTAAAAATGAGAATATCACCATATCTAATTAAGATGATTGGTAGCTATCTCCAAAATAGAAGAATTGCATATATGGACCTTGAAGGGAGAGAGAAAACATTTCCAATAACAATGGGAGTACCCCAAGGATCGGTGCTAGGACCTGTACTATGGAATGTCATGTATGACAAGGTGCTAAAACTAGAATTACCGACTGCCACCAAAATTATTGGCTACGCCGATGACCTGATGGTAGTAGTGACGGCCAAAGATGCAAAGGGGTTAAAAGAACAAGCTGAAAGATCGATTGCACTGATTGAAAATTGGATTGGGAAAATGGGATTGGAGCTAGCACCGAACACAACGGAAATGATAGTAGTGACCAGAAAGAAGAAAATACCGCCAGTGACAGTGACGATGGGAGGCTTAGAGATAGAGGCAGGTAAGGAGCTGAGATACCTGGGCATCACCCTGGACAATAGACTTTCTTTCAAGAAACATTTAGAGACTCAGACAGTGAAAGCCCAGAAAGCACTAGAGGCGGTTAACAGACTATTGCCCAATATTGGGGGTCCGGGGGCTAATAAAAGGAAAATTCTAGCAGCAACAGTAAACTCAATATTACTATATGGAGCGAATATCTGGCAGCATAGTCAAATATACCAAAGTAGAAGAGCACTTTTACTAAAAATACAAAGGCGTATGGCAATAAGAATTGCAAGTGCGTACAAAACAGTATCGCTGGATTCGGCACTAGTGATAGCGGGGGTTATCCCATTAGATCTGCTTGCCAAAGAACGAAAAGACAGATGGGACCTCAACGTGGGGAAAATCGAAGCCCGACAACTAACTATGTAGAAATGGCAACATAGGTGGGACCAAACCAGGAGTAAATGGACACGCAAGATAATAGCGAATTTAGAGCCATGGATTAATAGAAGCCATGGACAAGTAGGCTATTATATGACACAAGTCCTGAGTGGACATGGCTGCTTTGCGGACTACCTCCTTAGGATAGGCAAGTACGCGAGCGACCGATGTATCATGTGCCGACAACGAGATAGTCCAGAACACACGCTGTCTGAATGTAATCGATGGGACAGACAGAGACTAGATATGGAATTAGAGATAGGGCAAATAGTAACACCGGAAAATATGGTCAATTTGATGATTGAATCAGCAATATACTGGGCAGCAATTGCAAAATACATTAACCAGATAATGAAAGGAAAAGAAGAAGCTGATAGGAAATTACAATGTGAAGTTGACCATTAAAATACAGAGAAATTTCTGTTACCCTGCAGTAATCTTGATGTAATACCTAACGGTGGTCCCAAGATTACTTGTCACAAGCAGGAAGAGAGGGAAGGGTTTAGTTGGCCAGCATGGATTCCTGAGTGGGGAGCCCGGGGGGATGAGTTTTTCAATCTCCCGGTATACCCGCTCAGGAGCCCACGCGAATCCAACACTACTTGCCGCAAATACCCTAGCGGCAAGAGTCTTGCCCATTGTAATGAGCTCAAAGCCGTAAGGCAAAGGGCAAGTTACAATGGGGGCATCGGAAGATTCCTAATCCTCTTAAAAAAAAAAGAACAAATACTATATATAGGTATTTGAAAATCTCAACAATAGGGAAACATTTGAAGAAATTGACAGCAGAATTCACTACAATACAAAACAAATCCTGTATTTTAGATTGAAGGGTGTATTTCATTTTTCTAGATTATTCAAAAATCTAGATTCATGCACAAGGTAGCAAAATAGCTAATAAATCAAGTTAAATCACAATTGTAAAATAAACAGGTGACATAAAATTATTTACAAGATAACAAATAACATAAATGGATATTCAATTAAACGACTATAATGTGACATAAGACGTTTAACAACTTATAAGTCAAAAGATAGGGATTGTAAAACGAGCAAAGACAGCAATTTAGATAAGATAATTTTCTAAATATGCGGTAGAATCTCAATTTCAGAAAAAATTAATCAACCACACGAATAAGACTAAACGGATTTTTCCAGATCTTAATGACATAGGAAATATATATTATATAAATTGGTTAAAAATTGGAACGGAGTCAGTTGTCAACTAATTGAGTTTAGCAAAAATGCTAGAAATTGGGTCAAATTATAAAAAGAGAGGTTATTCTTGATATATATATATATATATATCTTGCTGTGACAACGCCGCGTTGAAGCGTCTCTAGAAGCCTGCTTTGACGCGTGGCTAAAAAAATGCTGTGATACAGGTACAGTAAATTGTAAAACTTGAAATTATTGACTAACTTTGCCTTGCCTGGCTAGCTCAACGGAAATGTTGGAATTTATAAAATGAAATCAAACGCAGCAATATTAAAGCATTTATACAGTATGAAATAATTTCTCTCGTACTAAAGCATATAGAACATTTACAAAATCGTTTCTTTCAAACATCAAATAATTTGCAAGAGGTACTTATTTACTTAATTATAAAGATGTTCCTTACCTTATATTAAACTTACAAATCCAAATTTTTGCTCTTATAGATTTGTTACCTGATTATGATTCTCACGCTTGTAAGGTTTGTTATAGCCAAAAAAAATCCTTGACATATAATCTACTAAAAGGTCAGAGTGTTTCGAACTCTGAACACAAACTTTTCTGGTAAAGATCCTTACAAAAAGAATGATTAGGACTTACTATATCTTAAACTAAATAACAAAATTCGAGTATGAGTTACTAACAATGTTAAAAAAAATTATACTTGCAAAAATCCAGGAAAGGCTTTTCCAATTAAATATCTTAGGCTTCTTGGCTTTATTTTAAATTGATGTTCAAATCCTAGTTACAAAATCTTGCATATTATTTAAATCTTCATTTAGAAACCAATTTGCATCCTGGAAATTATTGAATAAAGTTTTAAATAGCTTTTTATATCGAAGCATTTCTCATCTTTATTCTATATAATTAAATTTAATAATTTCCATTTTTTATGCAAGTTACGTTTAAACCATCACTTTTTTATTCATTGTAACATCGTAATTATTAAATTAAGGTATGCGTACTGCATATTTCAAATATAATCTTCGCAAAGCAACAGTTCGCGACTTAAGTGGACATTTTACGATCAAATTCATGAATGAATGACTTTAATGAACGCTTCCATTTATATGCAAAATTATTTATATTCTAGTACGTTCGAGTTTGGTATGAAATTTCATTCCAAAGAACACGCTTCTATCATACGTAATTTTCTTGGAAATCTTATTAGCGTTTAAAATCGTCGAGATTTATAATATCGTTAGTATTTATTTATAATAGTGACGCGCGTTGCCTCGTCTTTGTTTAAAACCCCAAGGTTATTGTAGCGTCGCACACTAATCCAGTAATTGCGGAAGGTAATAAATAACTTTTATCCATTTTTCTTACATTTTATGGGGTTTTCTTATTGTTCCAGCCACTTCGTAGAATAAACGTTTATTTATTATTGTGTTCAAGGAAGTTGACGTATTTCTTCTCAATTACTCTCGAAGTTCCAAGTACATGTTTTATTAAAATTGAATTTATGTATTCCACAGGGTAATTAATATGATTAATTAAAAGCTCTAACGGCATTATAGTGCAAATTAGTTGCATTTTAAAAATATTTGCTTTTACGGCAAAACGTGTTTTACTACACCTATTAAGGTTAAAATTGAGATTTTTAACATGATTGTAGTTTCTTACGCAAAATGCGTAAAGCTAGCACTATCATATGTTATTTACAATACACTTATATCGTACAGGGTGATTATTTATACACACGGAATTGCATTTCTTACTTGTACATCAATGAATAAAAGTACGCTTGTATTATACAGGGCTTAACCATGAATTGACGAAAATTTCTATTTTTCCAAGTTCTTATATATTTTAGTGGGATTTATTTGTAGAATTTAAGTTTCAATGACCTCTCGTGATCTCATCACGTCTATATGTATATGTATATATATATATATATATATATATATATGTTATGTATGTTGATATTTTATGTGAAATGCTGCTTTAATGTACGAGTAAAAATAATAGGTGCAACCTGTAATATGGTGTTAGTCTGTAAATGATTAAATTTATACTCTTTCAATTCAATTATGCCACGGCTTTTTGAAACTCTCTCTCGGGGAAACTGAATCTAGTATTTTAACTCTGTAAGGAGAAGTAGGTTCTTTGTCCCCTTACAGGTATTGAAACACAGGCGCCTAAAGCGTATGCGATCAAAATCAACTTAACCTCTTAGTTGTGCTTACGTATACCGATTAGACAAAGATTGATAAATCTATTCTGCAATTATTTCTTTCTAGTTAACGTTTGAAATTTAATTTATTCCAAATTACTTAAATATGAAGAGTAGATAACATTAACTTTCATACCTGTAACTCCGTTGAATGTGTCTGGGTGTACAGGGTTGGAAACAGGATACACAAAGTTGCCTCGAACGCTTTCAGTGAGTACCTAATAAATATATGTTTTAGTATAAAATACAATAAGGGTTTTCCTCTAGTTTTAGGTTCTCTTATGGAAAACTACTTCAACCACTATTTGTTTTAATTGCTCTACAACTACGAACACCTTATACGTCACCAATTAACTGATCTGCAAAATCCGCTATTCCAGCTGCACTCTTTAACCACAACAAAGGATGCCCCGATGTTGGTATATTTGAATTCTTTTTTCTTTAATTAATTTCTTTTTGTCGTATAACTTTCACTTTCCTTTTACTAGGTTGAAATGAAATACATCCACTTTTACAAGTATATTAAATTTTAGCAAAATTCTCAGTACAAGCTCTTAGCCAAAACAAATTTATCAATGTACAAAAATTTATGTCTGCAAACTTTTTCAAAATTTCATAATTAATTTTTTTAAAAACAATTATCACCCATAACAACAACAAAAAACAAACTTATTTCTAACCTACTAACTAATATAACATAAGGGATGCATTCAACAAATTCAACTTAAATCTACCTAATTACTATTTTAGAACAGCTTTGTTTTATTTTACATTTTATTTGACATTTCAAAAATTTTATGTTGCTTTATAATTTAAATGTATTAAACCTCTTTCATTTTAGGTAACTCAAACTTATAAGTGCCTACAGTATCCTGCACAAATTACAAATGCTAAATTGAACACAAAACCTATACACATTCAATCGAAGATGCATTAGATACCCTTCGTATATGCAAACAAATGAAAATGCTTTTTATAAACCTCAAACGCTGTATTACTAGTACATAATATCCTATATATGCCTTCAACAAGTAACTATCCATCAATCTTTGTTAACCGTAGTATTTTTAACTTTTAGTATAGCTTGATAAAATGCAAAATTTATGGTTTTATCAGTAGCACTAACGAACTACCTTTGTAGAACCTTTGATAAATGTCAAATGTTATAATATATATATATATATATATATATATATATATATATATATATATATATACTCTTTGCTTTACCAATATTAAATAAGTTTACACTGAGTGGACTTTTACTGTGTAATCAATTTGAATGCAAGTGCAATTTGGAGATTTAGTGCTTTTTCACTCATGTACAGTGGACATTGAATATGGAGAACCAAAAGGTATTTTTTTAAAAACTTTTTAAAAATTACATCATTATGTTTTCTGGTAATTAGGCAATACATATTACAGTACGGT